>ML783367.1:371423-399214 GCA_009831015.1 Picea engelmannii | reverse complement strand
AGAGAGACTGGATCACTTTCTACGGGCAAGAAGGAGCTGTTGTAATTCTGGTACGCATCCCACCAGATACGACATTCAGTGTTCTTGGCGCAAAACGATTCAACCAAATATTTCGTTATATGCTGACAACAATCGTAACATTATCTTTTGTGATGCGTCCATTAATTTTGTTGGGAGAAACATTAAACCCGGTCATCGGCGCGACATTCCTGTCAAGTCCGGCCTCATAAAAATCTCTGCAGGTCAGCACATGAACCTCCAAGAGTACAACACCTTCCAGTACGTGGAACCTCCAAACCCAATATGCAATGCCCATATAATAAAGAGTTTTCTTCTCCAATATCCACTTAAAAGTTTCAATATTATTAGATTGAGTAGGCTAATTTAGTAACAAACATATCCGTTTTTTAGACAAATTTTGGGGTCTGAATTCGGATAGATTTTCAGAGGTAATCTATGTTTTGCATGGATCAAAGTTTATGCATTTCAGAATCCTATTTAGAGTTTTTGTCCCATTTTAAGCCAACTTAGATACTCAAAAAATCCATTGAAATTCTGGATTGACCAAAAATTTAAAAACGGCCGGCTGAGAAACCTGTTGGAAAAATAACCAGGGGATGAATCGTTGATGATGGGTTATCCAATTAGATTTTCCCAAATTTTTTAGGCTGGTTTTCTGATCAGTTGTCTTGTCTAGAGACTGGTCAAAATTTTGAAAAAATGGATGAAATTGCATATATTAATTGTTGAAATTGCATAATCAGTATCGATTAGAGGTTTTACAGGGAATTGGATCCATCTCTACATTCAAAACTGTAATTTAAACAATGAAAAATTTCAATTTTGTTGGATTAAACTAGATTTGGTAAAACAGTGAATAAGTTAAATCCATTTTAGATAAATAATATGGTTTTAGGATCCATGGTTTTGGTAGCCAATGGTATTATGCCCATGAATGACATCTAATGAGGAGTTTAAATAGACTTATGAAGCTTCATTGTAATGTGTATGAAGGTGAACCATGAAAAATCACTTGTCTAAAGTAGTCAAATCTGATAAAAAGAATAAATTTAGTAAATACATTACTCCTTAAAGTAATTAACACAAATTTAATAAGAATTATCTAAAATTTTCACATAAAATAAAAACTATTCTATAATATAGTGAAGTGATGTTTTTTTAAAGATTTTATTTAATTTTGAAATTATCTAAATTTCTTAAAATATCAAAATTTATAATAAAAATGAAAGCATCAAAATATGTAATAAGAATGAAAGCATTAAAAATATAATTTAATGTTTACACTTTTTAATAATCAATAAAAATAAGAAAAATGATCTAAACTTCTTAAAATATCAAAGTTTATAATAAGAATGAAAACATCAAATTATGTAATAAGAATGAAAGCATTAAAAATATAATTTAATGTTTACAATCTTTAATAATCAATAAAAATAAGATAAGTTAATTTCTAGTAAAATAAATTTATTTTTAAATTATATATTATTTAATTTAATTTTATATTTAAGTTAATTTCATATTAATAATATGAACATAAATTTAATAAAAATAAATAAAATTTTAAAATACAACTAAGATTTATATTAATATATGAAAAATTTAATGAAAAATTTATGTTAATGATAAAAGCATTCAGATATCATTCAATGTTATTTTTAATATTCAATAAAATATGGGACAAATTATGTATTTTTTATTTTCAATAAAATATGGGATAAACTAATAGTTTAGTCTAATCTTGATTTGGTAAAATAGTGAATAAGTTAAATCCATTTTAGATAAATAGTGGTGGTTTTAGGGTCTATGGTTTTGGTAACTAGTGGTATTATGCTCATGGATCGTATGTAATAAAGCCTTTAAATAGACTTATGAAACTTCATGGTAATATGTATGGAGGTGAGCCTTGAAAAATCACTTTGCTAGAGTGGCCAAATCTAGTAAAGAAAACAAATTTAATAAATACATTACTTCTTAAAGTAATTAACACAAATTTAATAAGAATTATCTAAAATTTACACATAAAATAAGAGCTAATAATATAGTGAAGTGATGTTTTTTTAAGGAATTTGTCTGATTTTGAAATTATCTAAACTTCCTAAGATATGAAAGTTTATAATAAGAATGAAAACATAAAAAATATAATTTAATGTTTACACCATTTAGTAATGAATAAAAATGGGATAAGTTAATTTGTAGTAAAATAACTTTATTATTAAATTATATATTATTTAATTTAATTTTGTATTTAATTTAATTTCATATTAATAATATCAACATAAATTTAATAAAAATAATTAAAATTTTAAAATATAATTAAGATTTATATTAATATATGAAAAAATTATGTTAACCATAAAATCATTTCATGTTTTATGTATTTTTATTATTCAATAAAATATGGGACAAACTTTGTATTTTTAATCTTTAATAAAATATGGGATAAATTATTAGTTTAGTTTAAATGTTTTATTTTTTGTAGTTTTTTGGAGATTTTTTTCATTAAGGAATGGTTGGATGTGCACATTTGAGTGGTTAAGCTTTTATAATCGAAGTGCTTCAGAGGTTTTTTTGCATGTTGAATCCATTTATACATTCAAAAATGCAATTTAAACAACAAAAAATAATGATTTTGTAAAAACAAAAAAGATAAAACATTTAACCAACCCCTAAACTAATTTGTAATTAACTGATATTTTTAGATTATAAATTTAATAAAAAATTAATAAATTTGTCTAACATATCAAAATGTCATGATGATCTATGTATAGTATATGCATTAACTACATTAACTTCTTTGGAATTGCCTACGCCATTTAAACATAAACAATAATTGCCTACGCCATTGATTCAAACCTTTGGCGAATGCCTTGTGCTTCTTTCCTTGGAAATTTGATACTTGAATATTTATGGAAAATCCTCTTGCACACTCCTTGTGCTCATCTTTCTTGAAACTCTTTCAACACTTGACTAAGTGTTGGCCCTGTGCACACCTTGCACGGGTCTTCTTCGTGATTGTATACTCAGATGAGTATATGTTCACTCCTTGCACTCACTCAGAAATACTTCACAATATATCTCTTGAGCTATTGAGTCTGACAACGACTACGCCTTTCCACTCCTTGCGTGGGCACTATCCACTATTTGCACCAGGATTTTATAAGAGAAACAATTTAAAATTATAGAACATCAAAGGTTCATTCATCTAACCATGAAATGCACACACAAGTATATAAAACACAAAAAGAAAATAACAAAACATTACTCAGTTACTCAAAGGAAAACATGTGCAGATATCTGAAAGCAATTCTCCTCTATTATATTCATTCAGAAAATATTTACACAAGTTCTTACAACTCTCATATTCTTCTCTACAACTCTCCCCCAAAATTTCTTCAACAACAATAATAATAAATTCAACAACCTATTTCGAAAAATATTACATACATTTATACATGAGGAGTGACGCAGCCACACCCACAGTCACGTCTGCTCACGGGATATTCTCCTTCCTCGACCCGAAGAACACTAACCGATCCTTCTATTTCCCTATCGGGAAATCTACACCCACATCACTACTTGCTCAATCCCCCTGTCTTTTCTTATCGGGGAATCAGACTTCGCGACTTTGTGATGCGAAAGGTCGATCATTGGGCTCTCGAATCCTCGAGACCCGATGGCCAGTCAACGTTGAATTTTCGCTTTACCCTGTTGGAACTTTCCTTATCGCGATGTCGAGCACTTTGGTTTATCGACTCCCGATACCCGATGTGCCGAAACTCCGACACACACGTGTGAGTAGACTTCTCCACTTCCTGTTACTTCTATCGGGATTTCAGGGTTCACGGCATCGCGAATCCTGATGTCAAATGTTTCGGGACTTTACTTTCCCCAAACTCCGATACAGTGTGCCACCTGTCCTCCACTCTGACTCTTGTGGTCCCACACAACTCTCCTGTCGGGATATCGCGTTTCGTGATTCCAAGCTACAAGAGTATCCTACCTCCGAGATCTTCGATGCTCCGAACCCCGACTTCCTTGAATCTTCTAACACTCGTCTCAAATGATGGACGGTTCAGAGCTCGTTGGGATATCGCGGATCGCGATATTGCGATTCTTGTTGCAATAGTTTAAAGCGTCAACTCACGAAACCCTAATTCATGACATGTGTGTGAATCCAATGGCCTTCATGACCCTGATCAACGGCTCCGGCCCTCCTGAGATTTGAACCCTTCGAGAATACACCATTGTATCTCCCCTGCTCTTCCACAAGATCGAAAAACCCATGGAAATTCATGGATTCTCCTCGGAGAATACCGACCGTCCATTCCTTCCCGATGAATTATGCGAAAGGACAAAGTGTTCTTTTCGTAGAACTCGTCCACTTGCTCGCAAACCTGCGATGCTTCTTGCCAACCTTCAAAGTACAATTCCTCTATGTTGTCCTTTGACAAACTCGAAGGCCTATCCCTCTTGAGCTTTTCGATGTCTTCCAAGTCCTCAGAAAGAAACTTTGCACGCACTCCTTGCGGAAAACCTCCAACCACGTCTAAGTGTTGGAGTCTTCAACTCTATGCACACTTGCAGCAACAATCTTTCAAAGCTTCGCTCTGGTTCGCAACCCTGAGACCTTTAACTAGCCTGCGCACTGCTTGCACGGCTCCTGTGCCCAACTGCACCTTCTGGGATGATTCAGAACAAAAGTTATCTCTATTTGAACCCTCTATCAATGCACTCCTTGCGGACACTTCAACTGCACTCCTTGCAGGAATTCTCTAGCTCAAATAGAGAAACAATTGAAACTCATTCCATCTCCTTCTCAGAATTCAATTCATACATGAAATCACATACACAGCATATAAAAGCACATGTATAGTAGGAAGCAAACATTCATGAGCATATCAACATCAATACATAGAGAACAACACAAACCATGAATTTGAATCAAAGCTTTCTTCTATTAATTCAAATGTTTGTACATGGGTGTTCTCCATACAGTTCTCTGCATGCTCTTCTCTTCCTTACTTCTGAATAATGTTACAATACACAATGAGGGTGTCTATATCCTGTTTCCCTCTTGCGCTCTAAAGCTATCAAATCTGGAATTAAAATTCTACCTACTTGCTTTAACTATTTTAAATGTCGTCTATCTACAAAGGACGAGAGCTATCCGCCCAAGGTCTATTTACAATATACAAGTGCGCCTCATCTTAATGGCTCATTTAAGATTTGCGCAACAATTCCAAAGTGTTTTCAAAATTTGTGTCAGCTTATCCAGCTGTCCTCCGCTTCTGCGCTGGATCGCTTGATGTGTTGATGATGCTCCTGCATCATACTCCCTCGCTTGAAAAATTTCATGGGCTCCTGTCCATGAGCTCCTGCACGGTCCGTCCATGCTTCTGTATCTCAGCTTCAGTCTCCCAGCTGGCATCTTCAACTGGGTGGTTCTTCCATTTGACCAGATACTCGAAGTATTGCTTTTGCCTAGTTCTTTTGCTCACTCTCTTGTCCAGTATGCAATCCATCTACGACTTCTCTGCAACTGGCATCTACTTCGTCCACTGGATCACTAGCTGCTCAGCTCCAGTCTTTACTTCTCCAGCCCTGTATGGGTACAAATATGAGATATTGAATATCTGAGATATTGAATATCGGAGATATTCCGATCCCATTGGGTAATTCAATCTCATAAGCATTTGTCCCAAATTTTCTCAAGACCTTGCATGACCCGATTTTCTTCATCTTCAACTTATTGTATGTTCCTCTCGAGAACCTTTCTTTCCTCAAGTGTGCCAGAACCAGATCACCAACCTCAAACTGAATTTGTCTTCTATGCTGATCTGCTCTGCGCTTATACTCTTGACTTGATTCCAACAACCGCTCCTTCACCCTACTGTGAAGTTCTTTCATCGCTTCTGCGAACTCTTCTGCACTAGCGTTGCTAGTAGCAGTCTGTTCTGAATCCCTTAGTTCAGAAACTCCTCTCGGTTGCATGCCATAAACAACCTAAAATGGACTTTTCCCTATGCTCCGATTCACTGAGTCGTTATACGCGAACTCTGCCTGTGGTAATATATGGTCCCACTGGCTATGGTGCTCTGTCACCAAGCTTCTCAGCAAGTCTCCCAGACTCCTGTTGACCACTTTCGTCTGTCCATCCGTCTGAGGATGATACGCTGAACTAAACGACAAGTTAGTTCCCAGCTTCTTCCATAAGGTCCTCCAAAAATGCCCTATGAATTTCGTGTCTCTGTCCGAAACTATGCTTTTCCGCAACCCATTAAGTCGAATGACCTCTTTGAAGAACAAATTAGCAATGTGGGTTGCATCACTAGTCTTCTAGCATGGAATGAAGTGTGCCATTTTAGAAAACCTATCCACTACCACAAAGATTGAATCAACACCTCTTTGTGTCCTTGGCAACCCCAATACAAAATCCATGCTTATCGCCTCCCACGGCCTCTCTGGTATGGGCAATGGCTGATAAAATCCCACATTTTGCTTCCTTCCCTTCGAATGATGGCAAACTCTACATCTGTCTACAAATATTTTGACATCTTCCCGCATTCCCTGCCAAAAATATGATTCATTCAATTTCGCGAATGTTTTATCATGGCCAAAATGTCCTGCCAATCCTCCACTGTGTTTCTCCTTCAGCAAGTTCTCCCTCATGGAGCATTTTGGAATACACAGTTGATTGCCTCTGAACAACAATCCTTCCTGGATCATATAGTCTATCCAAGGGCTTCTATATCTGAGAACTAGATTCTCAGTTGCTTCATACGCTTCCTAAAAATCTGGATCATCTGCGTACATATTCCTGAGATCATCAAAACCTAAAGTTTTGACTCGGAACTCCTGCAACAACAAACATTTCCTGCTCAAAGAATCAACAACTTTGTTAGCAGTACCAGAAATATGCTTAATCACAAAAGTGAAATTCTGCATATACTCAACCCATTTGGCATGTTTCTGATTCAACTTCTCTTGTTGAGTCACAAACTATAATGCATGATTGTCGCTGTATAAAACAAATTATTTCGGGATCAAGTAATGCCTCCATTTCTTCAACATTTGTATGATAGCATAAAATTCTTTATCATACGTGGAGTATTTCAATTTCACCTCATTCAGCTTCTCGCTGAAGTACGCGATCGACCTATCTTCTTGACTCAAGACCGCTCCAATTGCAAACCCGCTTGCATCGCATTTCACCTGAAATGCTTTCCGAAAATCTGGCAACACCAAAACCGGTTGTTCCGTTATCTTTTGTTTCAACAGATTGAAACTTTTTTCAACCTTAGCCATCCACTGAAAAGACTTATGCCGCTTCTTCACTGTATCCATCATTGCTGCGCTAATCCCACTGAAATTCCTGATGAATTTTCAGTAGAAACTAGCTAAACCATGAAAACTTTTCACCTTGAATACATTCCTCGGTGATGGTCAATTCTTGATCACTTCCACCTTATCTGGATCCATCCTCAACTCATTAGCCGAAATAAAAAATCCCAAGTAAATGAGTTATGTCTTCATAAATGAAGATTTCTTCATGTTTATCAACAACTTCTCATGTTGTAGCTTATGCATCACTATAGCCAAATGCTTCAAGTGTTCTGCCACTGATTTACTGTAAATCAGTATGTCATCCAAATACACAATGACGAACTTCCCGATGAACTCCCTCAGGACTTCGTTCATCAACCTCATGAAGGTACTTGGCGCGTTTGTTAAGCCAAATGACATAACAAGACATTCATACAAACCTTCATTGGTTTTGAATGTTGTCTTCCATTCATCGCCTTCTCTCATGCGAATCTGGTGATATCCGCTTTTCAAATCAATCTTTGAAAAGTATCTTGCTCCGCTCAAGCAATCCATCAGATCATCCATTCTTGGCAATGGGAATCTGTACCTGATGGTTATCTTATTGATCACCCTTGAGTCGGTACACATCCTCCAGCCTCCGTATTTCCTCGGACTGAGTACTGTTTGAACAACACATGGATTCAAGCTTTCTCTGACCAACCCTTTGTCTAATAACTCCTGGACTTGCCTTTTAACCTCCTCATTTTCTTGCGGCGTCAATTTGTACGCGGCTTTGTTTGGCAAACTGGCTCCTGGTATGAGGTCAATGTGATGAATCACACTCCTCATTGGTGGCAACGAACGAGGTAATTCGTCCAATATGATGTCAACGAACTCTTCCAGCAGTTCTTTAACCTCATCTGGTAAATCATCCACTCTCGTGCTAGCCAGAACAATCCTTGGTTTCCTGACCACAAAGAATTGTGGATCTTCCTTCTTCTTAACCTCTGTAAGAAGTTCCTTCCCACTCATGAGAAGTATTGTGTTTCTTACTTCCGGCTTTACCTCCTTATCCTTTATCGGAAGCAACATGTGTGTCCTCCCATTCTTCTCTAGGGTGTATGTGTTCATTCTCCCATCATGAATCACATTCCTGTCATATTTCCATGGTCTACCCAACAATAGATGAAAAACATCCATGGGAATAACATCGCACAAGATCTTATCATTATATCCTCCTATCTTGAATTCAACCAAGCATTGTTTAGTAACAGTTACCTGGTGTCCTTTCTGTAACCACAAAAATTTGTATGGGCTTGGATGATCAGTCGTCTCCAACTCCAGCTTCTCTACCATTTCTGTAGATATGAGATTATCTGTGCTACCACTGTCTACAATGACCTTGCATACCCTATCCTTGGTCTTGCAAGCTGTCCTAAAAAGTTTGGTCCTTTGGACTGAACTTTCCACCTCCTTCTCGGGTGTTAAAAGGAATTTTCGCATCATAAGCGATCTTTCTCCTTCAGCGTCTTCGGCCTCAACATCCTGCCTCTGCGCTTCGGTAATGTGAGCTTCTCCAATGTCCTTCTTTTTCTCTGGACACTCGTAAGACTTGTTCCCATTCTTTCCACATGTGAAGCATGTGATTACTCCACCTCATCCTCTTCCTCTGCCTTTAGTACGAGGAAAAGTATTGCCATGAGCATAATCTCCTCTCTGCTCATTATGTTGTCCTCTCTACTCAGTATATTGTTGCCCTCGCTGTGAGGTTCCACCTCTCTCTGTACGAGTCTAAGGTTTCTTCCACTCCTCCTTGGGCTTCTGGTATTTGTCCTGGGCAACTCCCTTGCCTCTGGGATGACTTCTGCCTCGGCCCCTCTCACTCTGTTTTTGGCTCAGCTTTTCTTCAGCTTTCAGAGCCATCTGATAAGAATCTTCCACCGTTCGGATGGTTACCATGCTCATCTCATCCTGGATATCGTATCTCAGGCCATTCATACACCTAGAAACCTTTTCATGATCGCTCTCTCGATGACCTACCCTGATGTTCAGTCGATAGAATTCCTCAGTGTATTCTTTCACTGTCATCAGCTTCTATCTCAGGTTCTGCATTCTCCTGAACAGAGTAATTTGATAGTCCCTGGGGATGAATTTCGCCTTCATCTTCGCGATCATCCTGTCCCAACTCTTGATCTTCTGCTTTCCCTTGCAGTGTCTATTTGTTTGTAGTTCATCCCACCACAATGATGCATGTCCTTTCAAGCGTGTAACAACATGCTTGACTTTCTTATCTTCTTCGACGTCTTCATAGTCGAAGTAAGTATCTAGAGCTCTAATCCAATCTAGTAGCTCCTTTGCATCCAAGTTTCCCTCATAAACTGGAACGCCCATTTTCTCTCTTGCACCCATCCTGGCAATAGCTCTAATCAAATGCTTGTTTGATGCATCCTCGGCTACAACTTCCTCTTCACGTTCAACCTCAATCTCGCTACAGGAATCACTGAGATCCCCTGCACTAGTTGTGCATCTTTGCACTGTCTCCATGTCTTCAAGTCTTGCTCGGAGATCACACATTTGTCTCTCCATTTCTGGATTTTCCATCTGCCTGCCTCTTATTTGCACCTCCCTATCCTATGGATTGGGTGACTGTCTTTCTCTCCTGGGTGGCATGATGAATTCCCTTCTTCTCTGCTATAGAAAGCAAAGAAATTTTCTTTCTCTGATACCACTCTGACACAGTTGCACCCGCAAGCACGTCCGCTCACAGGATCTTCTCCTTCCTCGGCCCGAAGAACACTAACCGGTCCTTCTATTTCCCTATCGGGAAATCTACACCCACAACACTAGTCGCTCGATCCCCCTGTCTTTGCTTATCGGGGAATCAGACTTCGCGACTTCACGATGTCAAAGGTTGATCACTGGGCTCTCGAATCCCCGAGACTCGATGGCCAGTCAACGCTGACTTTTCGCTTTACCCTGTCAGAACTTTCCTTATCGCGATTTCGCTACTCGCGATGTCGAACACTTTGTTTTATCGACTCCCGATACTCGATGTGCCGAAACTCTGACGCACACGTGTGAGTAGACTTCTCCACTTCCCGTTACTTCTATCGAGATTTCAGGGTTCGCGGGATCGCAAATCCTGATGTCAAATGTTTCGGGACTTTACTTTCCCCAAACTCGGATATGGTGTGCCACCTGTCCTCCACTATGACTCTTGTGGTCCCACACAACTCTCCTGTCAGGATATTGTGTTTTGCGATTCCAAGATACAAGAGTATCCTGCCTTCAAGATCTCCGATGCTCCGAACCCTGACTTCCTTGAATATTTTGATACACGTCTCAAATGATGGACGGTTTAGGGCTCGTCGGGATATCGCAGATCACGATATTTCGATTCTTGATGCAATAGTTTAGAGCCTCAACTCACGAAACCCCGATTCACGACATGCGTGTGAATCCAATGGTCTTCGTGACCCTAATCAACGGCTCCGCCTCTCCTGAGCTTTGAACCCTTTGGGAATACACCATTCTATCTCCCCTGCTCTTCCACAAGATCGGATGACCCACATAAATTCGTGGATTCTTCTCGGAGAATACCGACCGTCCGTTCCTTCCCGATGAATTATGCAAAACGACTAAGTGTTCTTTTCGCAGAACTCGTCTGCTTTCTCGCAAACCTGCGACACTTCTTGCCAACCTTCAAAGTACAATTCCTCTGTGCTTTCCTTTGACAAACTCGAAGGCCTATCCCTCCTGATCTTTTCCATGACTTCCAAGTCCTCAGAAAGAATATCTGCACGCACTCCTTGTGGCAAACCTCTAACCACGTCTAAGTGTTGGAGTCTTCAACTCTGCGCACACTTGCAGCAACAATCTTTCAAAGCTTCGCTCAGGTTCGAAACCCTGAGACCTTTAACCAGCCTGCGCACTCCTTGCACGGCTCCTGTGCCCAACTGCACCTTCTGGGATGATTGAGAACAAAATTTATCTCTATTTGAACCCTCTGTCAACGCACTCCTTGCGGACACTTCGACTGCACTCCTTGGAGGAATTCTCTGGCTCAAATAGAGAAACAATTGAAACTCATTCCATCTCCCTCTCAGACTTCAATTCATACATGAAATCACATACACAGCATATAAAATCACATGTATAGCAGGAAGCAAACATTCATGAGCATATCAACATCAATACACAGAGAACAACACAAACCATGGATTTGAATCAAAGCTTTCTTCTATTAATTCAAATGTTTGTACATGGGTGTTCTTCATATAGTTCTCTGCATGCTCTTCTCTTCCTTACTTCTGAATAATGTTACAATACACAATGAGGGTGTCTATATCCCATTTCCCTCTTGCACTCTAAAGCTATTAAATCTGGAATTAAAATTCTACGTACTTGCATTAACTATTTTAAATGTTGTCTATCTACAAAGGACGAGAGCTATCCGCTCAAGGTCCATTTACAATATACAAGTGTGCCTCATGTTAATGGCTCATTTAAGATTTGCACAACAATTCCAAAGTGTTTTCAAAATTTGTGTTGGCTTGTCCAGTTGTCCTCCGCTTCCGCGCTGGCTCACTTGATGTGTTGACGATGCTCCTGCATCAAGGGGCATCTTGAGACTTCCCTCTAGCCTATATTAGATCTATCATATCACAATTAAGACATTCTCCTACTAAGACTATTACAATTAAATGATCATTTACAATATAGATACGAGTCGATGCTCGAAATCTGTACAATCCCTTAGGCATTTAAAGAAATTGCAATCTCCTGGATTGTTTACAATGGCTCTAGCCTCAAAACATTAAAAGGTCTTTAATTACAATTCTTTCAAAACATCAAAATGACGCTCTCTCCTTGAGATCAAAACCAATTTGAATGTGCACGTTGGATGCTAAGTTGTCCTCCACTTGGCCTCATTGAACATTGATGGTGATGCTTCTACGTCATGGATTGTCCTACAAAGGAGGACTAGGACTAAACAAAGTGTTGGATATACATATATTTGTTGATGCAGACTGATATGGAGATCAAGATCACAAAATATCTACAAGTGGATATGTGTTTAACCTATTTGGAGGAGCAATCAGTTGGATGAGAAAAAGACACTCTGTAGTGGAACTCTCAACTACAAAAGATGAATACATGGAATCCACTCATGCAAGAAAGGAATAACTATGGTTACAAATATTGTTTTCAAGTATGGGTTGGTAAAGCAAGCTATAAGCATAGATTGTGATAATCAAAGTGCAATCTTCCAGGTGAGAAAACCACCATATCATTCAAAGACAAAGTATACTGATGTTTAGTATCACTTTGTGATAGACATGGTTGAAGAAATGAAGGTGTTGTTGATGAAGGTGTAAACTTTGAAGAATGTTGTAGATTCATTAACAAAATCCATGAGCATTGAGAATTTCTCTTGGTGTAGAGGATCTATGGGAATTGTTGCCCTTGATTGTTGACTATGTAACCCTCTCACCCCCTATCTACAAAGAAAAAAACAAGTGGGAGAATGTTGGGTATTTGTTATATTGTTTGCACAATCAAACCTAGTGTTTTTGTTGCATTGGGTGTGCAGGGAGATTGTAGGGGGGCTTGAGCCCCTATGCGTGAGGGTTGGGGGGCAATACCCCCAGGAAAAAAAGGTCATTTTTTGCATTTTTTAGCGGTTTTCGATACATGGTTTTCGTCGATGGTTTTCTAATTTTGATTAGGTAATTAGGGTTGTTCAATAGTCTAGGTCAATGGATTAGTGGTTTTTTAGTCCGTGGGATCCTATATATATCTTATTGTAAACAATGAAGATAGATGATGAATAAAATATTAGAGGTTCATCTCTAAACAAGTTGTTGGTTTTCTCGGTTTGGGTTTCCAGGGTAAAATATTTGTCTAATATGTGTGTGTGCCATTATATATTTTATGTTTTTATTAAGAATCCATTGGTACTAAATTATTCTATAAGGTTAAAATCTACATATATGCTAGTTTAATTCTTTTTTCAATTTAGTTTAATCACATTAAAAATCTAACACATGTATTGGAGGAGATGTCACATCTATAGTTGCAGATGCACCTCCTTTATCTCGGTGCAATAATTGTGAGCATTACAACTCCTATTATAATTGAAGGCTACAAAGTCGAGAGTTTTTATTGTAATACATTCAAAATAAACCTTGATTTATTCTTTATGGAATGTTCATCCTAGCCTTGATCCATCCCAAACATCAATCTATTATTGAAAAAAACTTATTACACATCACCATATATACATCTAATCTTTATATGATTAAGCATTAAGGGGGATAAAATCCCTTAGGGTGTATATTTTTCCTCCCATTCTTCCTTTAAAAATGGTTTATACTTTAAGAAATTTGATCCTCTTAATGATTGATAGAGTAACGTACATAAATCTATGTTAATTTATTATATTAGAGTGATTCTCTTTCATTTTTTTTATTTTTATTATAAGTTGTTTTTTTTTTGTTTTTTTTATTATAAGTTATTGTTTTAATTTACTATATTAATATTAATATAAACTTATACTTGAAAATGGATCAAATACACCTAAGAAAGCTCCTTGAATTTGAACAAAACTTTTAAAAATAAATTATCTGTGTCTTAGTGAGAGACAAGCATGGAATGATAAAATGTATACTTTATGCTCCATGCCCTTGTTTATAAACACGAAATTGCACGTCCCTCTAATAACTACATTCTTAAATATTTTATTTATTTAATATCTATATCTTGTCATGATTAAAGATACAAATAATTGTTCATCTCTAAATCTTATTCCTTGTATCAAGCATGGAATGATAAAATGTATACTTTATGCTCCATGCCCTTGTTTATAAACATGAAATTGCACATACAAGGTCCCTCTAATAACTACATTCTTAAATATTTTATTTATTTAATATCTATATCTTGTCATGATTAAAGATACAAATAATTGTTCATCTCTAAATCTTATTCCTTGTATCTTTAATCATGATAAGACATAGACATAGATATAAATATTAAATAAATAAAGTTGAAGAACGTAGTTATTAGAAGGAAGTTATATGTGTGATTAATTTATATATTCCTTGTATCTTTAATCATGATAAGACATAGACATAGATATAAATATTAAATAAATAAAGTTGAAGAACGTAGTTATTAGAGGGAAGTTATATGTGTGATTAATTTATAAACAAGGAGCTAGAGCTTAAAATATATATTTTATCATCCCATGCTTGCTCTCCCTAAGACATGGATCAATTTTTCTTTTTAAAGTTTCGGTGAAAGTCAATTAGCTTCCATCGATACAAAGAATTAGGTGCCTCTAAAGCCACTATAAAGTTTATTATATTATTAATAAAGTAAATTCAAAAAATAATTTGTAATAATAAACACTTTACCATAAAAACAAAAAAAAAAAGGTGAGAAAAGGAATAACTCTAATAGAATAAGACAATATATATTTATGTTAGTTTTAATCTATCTAGCACTAAGAGGGATCAGATCTTTTGAAGTGCAAATTATTTTTAGAATGCAAAATGAAAGTAAAAATTTGCATCCTAGGGGATCTGATCCTTCTTGATGCTTAATCATCTAGAGATGAAATGTATCTGTAATAATGTTTAATAAGTTTGTTTTAATAATAGATCGATGCTTGAGATCAATCTAGGTTAGGATGAATATTTCATAAAATAACAAATCAAAATTTATTTTCAATATATTATAATCACAACTCTCAACTTTGTAGCATGTAATTATAATAGGAGTTGTAATGCTCATAATTATTGCACTAAACTAAATTGAAAAAAATAAACTAGCATATATTGATTTTAATCATAGATGACTTAAAAACTATTACTCAATCTAAAGTTAAGATGTATGCATAGTGGTAGTATTTTTACCTTCTGTATTGAACCAACATTATCCTACTATTTGTTTTCACATAATTAACAATATTTTTTATGATGCATTTTTCTTATTCATGTCCAGTTCAATCTTTTTAATGTTGTTTCATTTTATGCATATTCCAAATGAAAGGGATTGTGGAGCATTGGAAAAAGTGTGTATTGTTTGGAAAAATGTTTCAAGTCTTTAATATTTTTTTAGATATTAAATTTTTCAGTACATGTTATCACCTTCTTGAGCCCGAATAATTTATTTATTCAATTACATTCAAAACTAAGCCTTGTCTTTATAATTTTCGCATATTGAAGGATTCCTTTACACTTAACCAATTTTCCTTTAACTTTTCAGTGTTTGGAACCCTTTTCCAATATCTAAAACATTGACATTTTCTTTCTGGTTACAATTTTTCTTTA
Source organism: Picea engelmannii (assembly GCA_009831015.1). Classification (NCBI taxonomy): domain Eukaryota; kingdom Viridiplantae; phylum Streptophyta; class Pinopsida; order Pinales; family Pinaceae; genus Picea; species Picea engelmannii. The sequence continues at coordinate 383,552 of ML783367.1, read as the reverse complement.
ATCCCAATTTATAAATCAACTCGATTTCCACATCAGACACCCCTTATTACTATTCAAACTACTACCTTAGTTGATTCCAAGATTGGGTCAAATTCCACAATTAGACCTCATTCTCATTGTTAGAACTACTTGCTTGGCCAATTCCAAGATCATTCTCAATTCCTCAATCAATCCCCCTTGTCACTGTTTGAATTGCTACCTTATCCAATTTTGAGATTGGGTCCAATCCTCAATTGGACCCCATGTCATTGTTAAAACTACTTCCTTGGATGTTTTCAAGATCAATTTTGATTTCTTACTTAATTCCCCCATCATCGATGTTCAAATCTATTCAAATGCATCCAAGTTCAAAGGAAAATGAAGGCCCATACTTTGAAGAAATATGTAGCACTATGAAGAGATGATACCTAGTAGGAAACATCCATGTGGCTAGCATAACCACTTTCAAGATGGAACTCCCACCCATGGCTCTAATATCATGGGATTAAGAGAGAGAGGTGGTCACAAAGTATGCATCAATTTTTTTTTGTCTAGTAGCCTACACGATTAAAGAAATAAGAGAGAGTGGTGGTCCAAAATATGTTTTAAGAACTGAATATATGGCACACCTTTCCCGAATGTCATATAAGCAAGAGAATTTTCTCTTTTACATTGGGGTTTTTTCATTCAAAATATTAATTTATTGCAATTGGAGAGGGAAAAATACACATGAAAGCCATCAGAAAATGAAGATCAACCTAGAGCATGACAATTTCACAATAGCAAGAGGCTTTCTCTTCCTTCCACTTCTGAACTCCTTCATTCTCATTCTGACAAAAGAATTATCTAAGTAGCAATATTTGCAGAGGAGAACAAGAGATCCTAGGTAAATGTTTTTGTAATCCAAAATCCTGGTGCATTTTCTCACTAAGTAATGGTCATTTTAGATCTAAGATTGAACTAGAATCCCCAACACTGAAACTATGTTTGTTGAACTATTGGATTATTGTGAAAATGGAATCGAGGTTGTTTCCACTAGATAATAATAAATTAAAGCAAGTGATGACATGCTTTTCTTTTTCATTTCCTATCTTATATAATTCTAAGTATGCTAATGTATCTATTATTTCATTTCCAACTAGTTTTCTATATGATAAATATGTGCTAGTAAAGTAGTTCTACGTCTTCTTGTGCCCATATTTTTTTTTTCTAAGTTATTTTCCAAACTCAACTAAATTTTGGTACCAATGGTTCAGAATATCATTCCTATGGATAAAATCATGTGAAACCCCCCTACTAGTTGGTCCCCTCTTGAGTTTCCTCCAAATTAAATTCCAACACCTTATACCTAATTGAAATCCATAGTAGAGATTGAATCCATGCACCATTTTCTTTGTTATAATTCCACTCAAAGATTCATCCAGTAAATATGTTGTCCTTGAGTGACAAACAAGGACTCTTTCATTACAAAATGTTGAGGGTGACCCCCCTCTAGCATGAGAACTGGCTCAAAGGCCTACAATGGCATAGAATGGTACCTCCTGGACACTATACCCTGGCATTTCTCCCCTTTGTGAGAGATTGGGGACAACCTAGGGGACAACATAGGAACTAAGATTGTTCCTAGGGACAAGTTTCTCCCTTCGATGGAATGACAAATTAATTGGAAAATCCACTATTCATCTATTTACTAGGTTTCTAACCTAGTAAATAATGATACCCAACATATTGTATTATTGAAGTTTTTATCTTGTCGGAAAGTTATTGGTGACTCCATGAGGGGATGAAGCATATTCTCATACTATTAATTATCTATTTCTTGTGGTGAGCAAGTAGTGGAGGAAAAATTATTTCCCCTCGCCACTCCATATCTAACTAATAATGTTGGACCAAGCTCAAATTAGTGCATATCTCTTCAATGGCCAAATTTGCATTGACTCCATCTATTCATGTTGGGATTTTAATAGTATCTTGCATATTGTGTTATATCTCATCCTAAAAGTCCTCGGTACCTCTTTTATTAAAAAAAATGTTGGAGAACATCATTCTTATAGCTACATTTTTAATAAAATCTATACTCTACCAGTCTTGGTTCAGATAGGATCCTATTTCTTCATTTGTTGGCCCTAAAATATTAAGCTCAAAGACCACTAACAACGAAAACCATGATTCTTCCTTTTCATTCGTCTTCATCATGGTTAGAAAATAGCCTAGCTATGTCAATCCTTTCCTTGCTATTAAACATTATCCCTTAATCTTTTTGACAACCCTTCAACCTTTTCCTAATGGATATTGAAAACCCTTCCAAAGTTTTGTCGAAGTGACTCTAGAGATGGTAATGAACACATCACAACATTTGAACATTTCACTAATATCTTCCTTGTTGAGCATGAGGAGGTTTTCATATATTTCTTTGTACAATACTTGGAAGGAGATGTTATCTATTGGTTTAGGAACTTGACAACCAACTCCATATCCACTTTGGGGTAGTTGCATGATCATTTCGTATGTCGGTGGGGAAAGAGAAAGGAGCATTTGTATCTTTAACAAAATTTAATTTTCTAAGGAACAATGACCTGAAAGATGAAACAACATTCAATAGTAGGTTCCTCATGTCTTATCATGGAATCCATGAGAATGTTAGGGCTTCAAAAGATTTTGCCATGTTTCTTTATACTATGACCCAAATTTCTTATGTTTCACTATACCTTAAAGAAAGGGATTCGTTAAATCTAGATGCCTTACTTGATGCATCGAAACCAAAATGTAGCATGATGACTTCTAAACTATTGTTTAACCTCCTCTCATCTCCATTCTCTTAGGAAAAGTGGACGTGAGAAAGAATAGAAGGATTCATCAAATACTTTAGTCATAGTGGATTATTGTTTGCATGAAGGCGTCTTAACATTGTTTAGGTCTAAAGACATTGAGACCACATCATCTGGGGTTACATTAAATTTGCAAAGTCACTTCTCAAATGGATCCTTTGACCCCACTGCATATATAGAACAACAATGTCAATAACATCATATTTCACCCCTGCATTATGAAGAGTCGAGAAACAACCTAAGAAAGGAAACACCTAGAGAAAATGTTGAGAATTACCATGACAAAATGACTAAGCAGAACCAATGCATAACTTTATACAACACCCCATGAGAAACCTTCAATTGAATATTGCTTCAGTGTTAATAAACCCCATCTCCACCATGAATCATGATCTCCCACTCACCCCTCCTACCAACAACCTTATAGTTTAATAAAAACTTATAAATTACTTTCATAATTTGAAACACTACTTCCAAATTAAGATGACGCACTCTCCAAATCCTAGACTTACTCTCGTACGAGAGCTTTGGTCTCATATCTAAAACATTCTTTTAAGTTTGCAAGAGGAGGGAGGTCATATTCCTCCTCCTCTCCAAGTTTTCATATAAAGAATATTAATCATATTTTATTTCTTAACCGAAATAAAAGGGTGTTGTTTAATTGTTCTATTAAATATTGTTTTCACATAAATTAAGTTATATAAATTTACAAGAAATCATTATTTTTTGTTTTTTAAAATCTATTTTGAAATGTAGAAATGGATTCACCATATTGAAAATTTTATCAGACACTAAGATTATATAGAAATAATCACTCAAATTCATTGATCTAACAATTTCTCACAGGATTGAAAAATATTCCAAAAATATATCACTGGAAAAAAGTAATTTAGTATAACATTTAAACTAAAAAAGTAAAAAGACCACACCAATTAGGTCGTTTAAACTCAGAAACTAAAAAGACCACACCAATTAGGTCGATGAAATCATCTAAGTATTCTAAAGCGTGGTGTGAGGTATCGTACACGCCCCACCTCTTGATTCTTTATATATTTAGACGAATGATAGAATTTACAGCCATTCACTAATTACAAGCCAGACTAATGGAATCTTGGTACCCGTTACTCTCATTAGATTGAAAATCATGGCAGCTTCAGAGAGATAAACTTATAAAGTATGTTGATCTGCAAAAGCGGTAGATTCGATGGCAAAACAGAGCAGCTTCCCAGATATATTGTCATTCAAGATTGAAATACGTCAATCTGCTGGATCGTTTTTGATAAAACACTAAGAGCCATTGGCAGTGGTTGTAAGTTGTAACTCTGGAGCACTGAGTGAGACCGTAAATCTCTGAGGTGAAAAATCAGCACTCGATCCTGCAGCGAATCTCTCGCTTGATGTGACAGTTCCAACCGACAGCTTGCAATGAAGAGAGACTGGTTCACTTTCTACGGGCAAGAAGGAGCTGTTGTAATTCTGGTACGCAACCCACCAGATACGACATTCAGTGTTCTTGGCGCACAACGATTCGACCAAATATTTCGTTATATGCTGACAACAATCGTAACATTACCTTTTGTGATGCGTCATCCCTGCATTGGAGGAGCCCATTAATTTTGTAGGGAGAAACATTAAACCCGGTCATTGGCGTGACATTCCTGTCAAGTCCGGCCTCATAAAAATCTCTGCAGGTCAGCACATGAACCTCCAAGAGTACGACACTTTCCAGTACGTGGAACCTCCAAACCCAATATGCAATGGCCATATAATAAAGAGTTTTCTTCTCCAATATCCACTCAAAAGTTTCAATATTATTAGATGGAGTAGGCTAACTCAGGAACAAACAGATTCGTTTTTTATAAAAAAAATTGGGCCTGAATTCGGATAGATTTTCATGGGTAATTTAAGTTTTGCATGGATCAAAGTTTTATGTATTTCAGAATCTTACTTAGAGATTTTGTCCCATTTTAAGTCAACTTAGATACTCAGAAAATCCATTGAAATTTTAGATTAACCAAAAATTTAAAAATGGACGGCTGAGAAACCTGTTGAAAAAGTAACCAGGGGATGAATCGTTGATGATGGGTTATCCAATTAGATTTTCCCAAAAATTTTGGGCTGGTTTTCTGATCAGTTGTCTTTTCTAGAGACTGGTCAGAAATTTGAAAAAATGGATGAAATTGCATATATTAATTGTTGAAATTGCATAATCAGTGTCGATTAGAAGTTTTACAGGGAACTGGATCCATCTGTACATTCAAAACTGTAATTTAAACAATGAAAAATTTCAATTTTGTTGGATTAAACTTCATTTGGTAAAACAGTGAATAAATTAAATCCATTTAAATAAATAATATGGTTTTAGGATCCATGGTTTTGGTAGCCAATGATATTATGCCCATAATGACATTGAATGAAGAGTTTAAATAGACTTATGAAGCTTCATTGTAATGTGTATGAAAGTGAACCATGAAAAATCACTTGTCTAAAGTAGCCAAATCTGATAAAGAAAACAAATTTAGTAAATACATTACTCCTTAAAGTAATTAACACAAATTTAATAAGAATTATCTAAAATTTTCACATACAATAAAAGCTATTCTATAATATAGTGAAGTAATGTTTTTTAAAGATTTTGTCTAATTTTGAAATTATCTAAGCTTCTTAAATATCAAAATTTATAATAAAAATGAAAACATCAAAGTATGTAATATGAAAGCATTAAAAATATAATTTAATGTTTACACTCTTTAATAATCAATAAAAATAAGAAAAATGATCTAAACTTTTAAAATATCAAAGTTTATAATAAGAATGAAAGCATCAAAGTATGTAATAAGAATGAAAGCATTACAAATATAATTTAATGTTTACACTCTTTAATAATCACTCTTTAATAATCAATAAAAATAAGATAAGTTAATTTGTAGTAAAATAACTTTATTTTTAAATTATATATTATTTAATTTAATTTTATATTTAAGTTAATTTCATATTAATAATATAAACATAAATTTAATAAAAATAATTAAAATTTTAAAATATAATTAAGATTTATATTAATATATGAAAAATTTATGTTAATGATAAAAACATTCAGATATCATTCAATGTTATTTTTAATATTCAATAAAATATTGAACAAATTATGTATTTTTAATTTTCAATAAAATATGGGATAAATTAATAGTTTAGTCTAAACTTGATTTGGTAAAATAGAGAATAAGTTAAATCCATTTTAGATAAATAGTGGTGGTTTTAGAGTTTATGGTTTTGGTAACTAGTGGTATTATGTCCATGGATTGTATGTAATGAAGCTTTTAAATAGACTTATGATGCTTCATGGTAATATGTATAGAGGTGAGCCTTGAAAAATCACTTTGCTAGAGTGGCCAAATCTGGCAAAGAGAACAAATTTAATAAATACATTACTTCTTAAACTAATTAACACAAATTTAATAAGAATTATCTAAATTTTTCACATAAAATAAGAGCTAATAATATAGTGAAGTGATGTTTTTTTAGGAAATTCTCTAATTTTGAAATTATTTAAACTTCCTAAAATATCAAAGTTTATCATAAGAATGAAAGCATTAAAAATATAATTTAATGTTTACACCATTTAGTAATCAATAAAAATGGATAAGTTAATTTGTAGTAAAATAACGTTATTTTTAAATTATATATTATTTAATTTAATTTCATATTAATAATATCAACATAAATTTAATAAAAATAATTAAAATTTTAAAATATAATTAAGATTTATATTAATATATGAAAAAATTATGTTAACCATAAAAGCATTTCATGTTTTATGTATTTTTATTATTCAATAAAATATGGGACAAACTTTGTATTTTTAATTTTCAATAAAATATGGGATAAATTATTAGTTTAGTTTAAATGTTTTATTTTTTGGTAGTTTTTTTGAGATTTTTTTCATTTGATTTTGCCTAGAAATCCGGTGAGGAATGGTTGGATCTACATATTTGAGGGGCTAAAAGATAAAACATTTAACCAACCCCTAAACTAATTTGTAATTAACTAATATTTTTAGATTATAAATTTAATAAAACATTAATAAATTTGTCTAACATATCAAAATTTCATTATGATCTATATATAGTATATGCATTAAATGCATTAACTTCTTTGGAATTGCCTATGCAATTTAAACATAGACAATAATTGCCTACGCCATTGATTCAAACCTTTGGCGAATGCCTTGTGCTTCTTTCCTTGGAAATTTGACACTTGAATATTTATGGAAAATCCTCTTGCACATTCCTTGTGCTCATCTTTCTTGAAATTCTTTCAACACTTGACTAAGTGTTGGCTCTGTGCACACCTTGCACGGGTCTTCTTCGAGATTGTATACTCAGATGAGTATATGTTCACTCCTTGCACTCACTTGGAAATACTTCACACTATATCTCTTGAGCTATTGAGTCCGACAACGACTATGCCTTTGCACTCCTTGCGTGCACACTATTCACTGTTTGCACCGGGATTTTATAAGAGAAACAATTTAAAATTATAGAACATCAAAGGTTCATTCATCTAACCATGAAATGCACACACAAGCATATAAAACACATAAAGAAAATAACAAAACGTTACTCAGTAACTTAAAGGAAAACATGTGCAGATATCTGAAAGCAATTCTCCTCTATTATATTCATTCAGAAAATATTTACACAGGTTCTTACAACTCTCATCTTCTTCTCGACAACTATCCCCCAAAATTTCTTCAACAACAATAATAATAAATTCAACAACCTATTTCGACAAATATTACATACATTTATACACGAGGGGCATCTCGAGACTTCCCTCTAGCCTATCTTAGATCTATCATATCACAATTAAGACATTCTCTTACTAAGCCTATTACAATTAAATGAGCATTTACAATAGTAGATACGAGTCGATGCTCGAAATCTGTACAATCCCTTAGGCATTTAAAGAAATTGCAATCTCTTGGATTGTTTACAATGCTTCTAGCCTCAAAACATTAAAAGGTCTTTAATTACAATTCTTTCAAAACATCAAAATGACACTCTCTCCTTGGGATCAAAACCAATTTGAATGTGCACGTTGGACGTTGAGTTGTCCTCCACTTGCCTCATTGAACATTGATGGTGATGCTTCTGCATCATGGATTGTGCTACAAAGGAGGATTAGGACTAAACAAAGTGTTGGATATACATATATTTGTTGATGCAAACTAAGATGGAGATCAAGATCACAAAATATCTACAAGTGGATATGTGTTTAACCTATTTGGAGGAGCAATCAGTTGGATGAGAAAAAGACACTCTGTAGTGGAACTCTCAACTACAAAAGATGAATACATGGAATCCACTCATGCAAGCAAGGAATAACTATGGTTACAAATATTGTTTTCAAGTATGGGTTGGTAAAACAAGCTATAAGGATAGATTGTGATAATCAAAGTGCACTCTTCCTGGTGAGAAAACCACCTTATCATTCAAAGACAAAGTATATTGATGTTTAGTATCACTTTGTGAGAGACATGGTTGAAGAAATGAAGGTGTTGTTGATGAAGGTGTAAACTTTGAAGAATGTAGTAGATTCATTAACAAAATCCATGAGCATTGATAATTTCTCTTGGTGTAGAGGATCTATGGGAATTGTTGCCCTCGATTGTTGACTATGTAACCCTCTTACCCCCTATTTGCAAAGAAAAAAACAAGTGGGAGAATGTTGGGTATTTGTTATATTGTTTGCACAACCAAACCTAGTGTTTTTGTTGCATTGGGTGTGCAGGGAGATTGTAGGGGGGCATGAGCCCCTATGCGTGACGGTTGGGGGGCAATACCCCCAGGAAAAAAAAGGTCATTTTTCGCATTTTTTTAGTGGTTTTCAATACATGGTTTTCGTCGATGGTTTTCTAATTTTGATTAGGTAATTAGGGTTGTTGAATAGTCTAGGTCAATAGATTAGTGGTTTTTTAGTCCATGGGATCCTATATATATCTTATAATTGTGAGCATTACAACTCCTATTATAATTGAAGGCTACAAAGTCGAGAGTTGTTATTGTAATACATTCAAAATAAACCTTGATTTATTCTTTATGGAATGTTCATCCTAGCCTTGATCCATCCCTAACATCAATCTATTATTGAAAAAAACTTAATACACATCACCATATATACATCTAATCTTTATATGATTAAACATCAAGGGGGATAAAATCCCTTAGGGTGTATATTTTTCCGCCTATTTTTTCTTTAAAAACGGTTTATACTTTAAGAAATTTGATCTTCTTAGTGATAGATAAAGTAACGTACATAAATTTATATTAATTTATTATATTAGAGTAATTCTCTTTCATTTTTTTATATTATAAGTTGTTTTTAATTTTTTCATTATTATAAGTTGTTTTTTTAATTTACTATATTAATAATAATATAAACTTATACTTGAAAATGGATCAAATACACCTAAGGAAGCTCCTTGAATTTGAACAAAACTTTTAAAAATAAATTATCTGTGTCTTAGGGAGAGACAAGCATGGGATGATAAAATGTATACTTTATGCTCCATGCCCTTGTTTATAAACACGAAATTACACATATAAGGTCCCTCTAATAACTACATTCTTAAATATTTTATTTATTTAATATCTATATCTTGTCATGAATAAAGATACAAATAATTGTTCTTCTCTAAATCTTATTCCTTGTATATTTAATCATGATAAGACATAGACATAGATATAAATATTAAATAAATAAAGTTGAAGAACGTAGTTATTAGAGGGAAGTTATATGTCTATTAATTTATAAACAAGGACCTATAGCTTAAAATATATATTTTATCATCCCATGCTTGGCTCTCCCTAAGACATGGATCAAATTTTCTTTTTAAAGTTTCGGTGAAAGTCAATTAGCTTCCATCGATACAAAGAATTAGGTGCATCTAAAGCCACTATAAAGTTTATTATATTATTAATAAAGTAAATTCAAAAAATAATTTGTAATAATAAACACTTTACCNAAAAGGAATAACTATAATAGAATAAATCAATATATATTTATGTTAGTTTTAATCTATCTAGCATTAAGAGGGATTAGATCTTTTAAAGTGCAAAGTATTTTTAGAATGTAAAATGGAAGTAAAAATTTGCATCCTAGGGGATCTGATCCCTCTCGATGCTTAATCATCTAGAGATGAAATGTATCTGTACTGATGTTTAACAAGTTTGTTTTAATAATAGATCGATGCTTGAGATGAATCTAGATTAGGATGAACATTTCATAAAATAACAAATCAAGGTTTATTTTCAATATATTACAATCACAACTCTCAACTTTGCAGCATGTAATTATAATAGGAGTTGTAATGCTCACAATTATTGCACTAAACTAAATTGAAAAAAATAAACTAGAATATATTAATTTTAATCGTAAATGAATTAAAGACTATTACTAAATCTAAAGTTAAGATGTATGTATAGTGGTGGTATTTTTACCTTATGTATTGAACCAACATTATCCTACTATTTGTTTGCACATAATTAACAATATTTTTTATGATGCATTTTTCTTATTCATGTCCAGTTCAATCTTTTTAATGTTCTTTCACTTTATGCATATTCCAAATGAAAGGGCTTGTGGAGCATTGGAAAAAGTGTGTATTGTTTGGAAAAACGTTTCAAGTCTTTAATATTTTTTAGATATTAAATTTTTCAGTATATGTTATCACCTTCTTGAGTCTGAATAATTTATTTATTCAATTACATTCAAAACTAAGTTTTGTCTTTATAGTTTTCGCATATTGAAGGATTCCTTTACACTTAACCAATTTTCCTTTAACTTTTTAGTGTTTGGAACCCTTTTCCAATATCTAAAACATTGGCATTTTCTTCCTTGTTAGAAATTTTCTTTCATCCCAATTTATAAATCAGCTCGATTTCCACATCAGACACCCCTTATTACTATTCAAACTACTATCTTAGTTGATTCCAAGATTGGGTCAAATTCTTCAATTAGACCTCGTTCTCATTGTTAGAACTACTTGCTTGGCCAATTCCAAGATCATTCTCAATTCCTCAATCAATCCCCCTTCTCACTGTTTGAATTGCTACCTTATCTAATTTCGAGTTCAGGTCCAATCCTCAATTGGACCCCATCTCAGTCTTAAAACTACTTCCTTGGATGTTTTCAAGATCAATTTTGATTTCTTACTTAATTCCCAATCATCGATGTTCAAATCTATTCAAATGCATCCAAGTTCAAAGGAAAATGAAGGACCATACTCTGAAGAAATATGTAGCACTATGAAGAGGAGATACCTAGTAGGAAACATCCATGTGGCTAGCATAACCACTTTCAAGATGGAACTCCTACCCATGGCTCTAATATCATGGGATTAAGAGAGAGAGGTGGTAGCAAAGTATGTGTGAATTTGTTTTTGTCTAGTAGCCGACACAATTAAAGAAATAAGAGAGAGTGGTGGTCCAAAATATGTTTTAAGAACTAAATATATGGCACACCTTTCCCTAATGTCATATAAGTAAGAGAATTTTCTCTTTTACATTGGGGTTTTTTCATTCAAAATATTAATTTATTCCAATTGGAGAGGGAAAAATACACATGAAAGCCATTAGAAAATGAAGATCAACCTAGAGCATGACAATTTCACAATAGCAAGAGGCTTTCTCTTCCTTCCACTTCTGAACTCCTTCATTCTCATTCTGACAAAAAAATTATCTAAGTAGTAATATTTGCAGAGGAGAACAAGAGATCCTAGGTAAATGTTTTTGTAATCCCAAATCCTGGTGCATTTTCTCACTAAGTAATGGTCATTTTAGATCTAAGATTGAACTACAATCCCCAACACTGAAACTATGTTTGTTGAACTATTGGATTATTGTGAAAATGGAATTGAGGTTGTTTCCACTATATAATAATAAATTAAAGCAAGTGATGACATGTTTTTCTTTTTCATTTCCTATCTTATATAATTCTAAGTACGCTAATGTATCTATTATTTCATTTCCAACTAGTTTTCTATATGATAAATATGTGCTAGTAAAGTAGTTCTACGTCTTCTTGTGCCCATATTTTTTTTTTCTAAGTTATTTTCCAAACTCAACTAAATTTTGGTACCAACGGTTCAGAATATCATTCCTATGGCTAAAATCATGTGAAAACCCCCTACTAGTTGGTCCCCTCTTGAATTTCCTCCAAATTAAATTCCAACACCTTATACCTGTTTGAAATCCATAGTAGAGATTGAATCCATGCACCATTTTCTTTGTTATAATTCCACTCAAAGATTCATATAGTA
>ML783367.1:326094-348451 GCA_009831015.1 Picea engelmannii | reverse complement strand
TTTTTACTAAAAACTTATTAAAATAGATTATAAATTTTATAATAATCCAAAATATTTTCTTTCAAAAATAAATTGAACATAGAATGAAATGTACCCTTAATGGAATTGTGTAATATTACAGATATAAAATAGTATGCAGAACATAAATAATTAGCTAGAAATGGTAGATAAACAATGATATAACCAAAACCACACCACAATAATACCAAAATAATACAAGAATAATACCAGAAAGAGCACTTTGATTACTGAGAGCAATGTTCACTTGCCTCTTCGAGGGGGTTGTTAGAAATAATAAGTGTGCTCGTTTAACCATAGACAGTATAGAAATATTGTCATCCAACCATAGGCCAAATCCACCCTCGAGCACCTTAACCTTCACAGAGAATAATTTTGAAAGAAAACCCTAGGCCTAATAGCCAATCAATGTAGCATACCTATCTCTCGAGCTATTGCACAAGGAAGAAAATACAAACAATAACCAATAGAAATTCCAAGCCTAAACTTAGAATATAGGTTGCAGTAGTTGCAATTGCAACTACTCTCCAGACTTGCAAACTTACTCAGTTTATGCAGTGCGCACTCTTACATTTCTGCAGTTGCGAGCTGTGTATGCCAAATGAGATCTGGTGTCCTGTATTTATACTACTTCACCTTAGGTGTCTGGGTCGAATTCTCATTCTAGAGGCTAAAAACTCAATAATAAATATTTCCTTTAGCCGACTTGTCTTTTAGGGTTATGTTCAATTCTTTAGGGTTTCTTCTTGCTTACCAAAATATTTTATTCTTGTAAGGGTTACATGTGGACGTTAATACCTCCCGCAACTACCATAATATCAACACTCCCTCCTAGATAGGGAGGTATTAAAAGTAATGATATTGAGCACAACTATACCATTCAGTCGACAACATCATCTTACCCATATAGGTTATCTCATGATTAGATCATGAGCACCATCATGACTATCGATATCATCTGATAGCATCAATTGCATCATCTCTCAAAACCATACTCCATCTGAGTAATCAGTCATGATGTTGAATAAGTCACTCACTCCACATAGTGATACAAGAACCATTCTTCTAATCCAGACATATTTCCTAGAAGAATAACTATTCCAACAGATGTTGGAAGCCACGCCATGCACTACAAGGAATATTCTTCTAATCTAGATATACATCCTAGAAGAATAAATGTCTAGGACCATTTTCCATCTACATAATGTTTATCCATCAATACATTGACCATCCATCTAGTTGATAATCATTTTCAACACTATTGATAGTCTACATGGAAATCAGAACAATGCCATTCAGTAGAACACAACTATGTCTATCCATAGTAGTACACAACTACTATCCAGTGGTACACAACCACACCAAGTAGCGCACGACTACTTAATCAGTGACACATAGTCACAACCAGTGGAACAAATCCACCACAGTCGCATAAATCTATTGTCTAGAGACATATAGTCTCCATAGAAATCATATCATCTGATATCAGCCTGTACAAAAGCAATATCATGATATAACCTGAGTCATCTAGACCATTTTTCCACTCACATCTGTGAGATTTGGAAGAGCATCTGCCCTGAAAATGTAAACATCGTCCATGGGCTATCTGGACTATTCTTCTCAAGCACAAAAGAATAATTGTCCTTGATTTCTGAGCCTAGACCATTCACCTAACTGGGCCATTCCTCCGACACTAATCATAGTGCAACCTGGAGAGAATGAGTCTTCCCTAGGGAATTCATGTCCCTGATTGTTGAACCTAGACCATTAACCTAACTTGGTTGTTCCTCCGGTACTAAACATAGTGAAACCTGGAGAAAATGAGTCTTCCCTAGAGAATGATTGTTCAGACCATTTCCTAAGGAAATGATTGACCTGCACCAACCTCCAAAATAGACCATTCTTTGAAACTACTCACAACTATGAACTTCGAAAGAATGATTGCCTGACGAGGCAGATCATTCTACTTGACCACTACTGAGAGTGGCTACCAAGAAGAATCACTGTCCTAGACCATTCCCCCACACTAGCCACAAGGGGAATCACTGTCTATGGTACATCAAAAATCTATCAAACCATTTTCATTACGAAAATGACTGTCCAATCTGGACCATTTTCTGAACTGGAAAATGCCTTCCCGTCATAAATCTCAAACCACTTTTTGAATTGGAAAGGAACTTCTCATCCTAGACCTTCTCTTAAATTGAAAAATGAATGTCCATAAATCAATAACACATCAGTGTTCCCTCCCAACCTACGAGTAATATCTTCCTTTTTCAATAAGGAAGTTGTCTCCATGAGCCCCAATTTGCAAACTTTTCATCTTGGACAGAGGTTTTACCAAATTATCTGCTATCTTCTCATCTGTGGAGATATATTGGAGAACCACTTCTCTTTTGTGGACATCATCATGGAGAATGTAATGCTTAATCTCAATGTACTTTGTTATGTTATGGAAACCTGGTTTTCTCTGAAGGATTCATGTAGCTTTGATCATTACAATATATATCATGGTTGAATTCATCACTTTTGTTTCCTGCAAGCTCATGACATCATGGCAAGGTTCAAATTGAAACATATCCAACTAGCACTTCTTCTGTCATCATGAGAGTTTTCCATGGATTATCAATCCATCATCCCAAACTTCTGAGTAACTATTTTGATACACTATATCTATCATAGAAAGATTTTACCATGCTTCTATTGTATATGAGATACTCTGCATCAAGTTGTTTGAATCCATACAAGGTCTTCTTATATCTACATACATGGGTCTCTTTATGGTATACCTCAATACCTTGAAATTTCTTTACATAAGGTTCTTCCTCAGATGCTCTATTGGGAGAACAATATTTTACAACCAAGTAATGTAAACTTCAATCCATGGATACTGCAAGAGATATAATAACTCAGATAGAGGTATATTTTGTTTAAGGGAACAAGTTGTTATCATAGTCTTCTCCTCCTTCTGAAAGAACCTCTGTTCTAAATCTCGCAATGCTTCCATTCATAACCCTTTTTCACAATTTCTTACATATACTTTTCTTCATCATAACTTCCATTTCTTTTGCTTGATTGCTTCTAGTGGGTTCAAACCAAGCTGGTAGTCTTGTGATTCTCAGTATAATGACTCATTTTTCTGTATTTTCTTTCTCTCTTGGAATCTTCATGTTCTTGCTCATGTTTATCTTTTAGCTCTTGGGTCCATGGAGTTTTCTATAGATTCCATTCCCTGAAGATTCCAACTTCTTCCTTTCATCATAGGATCATGGATGTAGATGGACAACCAAGGATACTTTAAGCCTTGTTTTCAAAGAAGACTTCTTCTAAAGTCAAACTTGAACACATGTTGCTTATTATGGCTGCTACTTTCAAATCGGAACATGGACAGATACTTCATAATCCTCAATGGATCATATCATTTAGGATTAGCTCCCTCCTAATATTTGCTTCATGCGTGAATGCATGCTCTTCTATTGGAATTATGTAATCAACTCCCTCCATCTAAGAGAGTCCATGCGTGCATCTACATTATTATTTCCTTCTGCAAAGTGTCACAAGTTTGTTTCTAATTTCCTCTTGATTGCCGACTTCTTTCTGTTTTGACTTCTTCTGGGTCTCTTCAAGTTTGATTCTGATTTCATCTTATGTGGAAATTGTTACTTATATAATAGCTTCCACAGGAATTGTTACCAAGGGTTGTCAAAGTACTTCATCTTTTCATGTGTATTGCTTGACATGTAGTCATCGTGATAACAATCCTTATATTATTATTCTTCCATAGTTATTGTTTCACATGAACATCTTATCTTCTAAGAGATAGATATGCAATATATGTACAGAAACTATGTAAACATGGTATGTACAAGAACTATGAAGAATATCGTTACCTTGTCTGAGAAGAAGAAGTCTGTATTATCCTGCTTGGCCTTCTTTGAGGGTTTCCTTTCTTTGGCAACTGATGCTTCATTTGTTTCCTTCCTTTTGTTTAACTCGTGACAGTGGTTCCTGTAGTGACCATATTTTAGACAGCTGAAGAATTGTATTTTTGACATATCCTTTTCTTGATTTAGTTTCTTCCTTCAGACAAACTTCTTCTTATTCCTGAAATTATTGAACTTTGTTGTGAAAGCTTACTCATCGTATTTCTTTTGGGATTTCTCTTTTGCATTAATCCTTGATTCTTCTTTTGAACAACAAGTCCAAATTTCTTCAAATGTGGGATACTCCTTCTTTGTGTTCATGCTTGCGGAAAATAAATCCCATGTCTTGGGAAGACCATTGAGTACTATATTTACCAGTTCCTTCTCTAAGGCTTGAAGTGGTGGAGGATTGAGGATTATATGAGCTTGCCTTTGGTGGAGGATTGAAGTGGTGGAGGCCCAGCTAGAAGGGACTTAGTTTCTCGATTCTGAGATGTGTTGACACATAAGTTTGTCACTTATACAATTATGTTGATCATTTTTTAATAGAAATACTATTTTCTCATCCAATTGATATCTTGCAAATATTTGAATTATTATTCCATGGGCGTATTTGTTATGAATGTTAATGGATTATGCTATTGTATGTGATAACATTATATATTATCACCATATGCTTATGTATATTGATTGTTGAGGATAAGTTGAAAGTATATTTCCTTGAGTCACATGCTCAATCATGGTCTTCATTGAACGTTCGAACGAGGTAGGCTCTTTATCTTGTCTTGTTAGCATTTTCATTTATATAGGATACCTGGGATTAGAGTTGATTTCTACATTCATTCCATCTTTTATGGTTTATCCCATGCCATAGAGTGATTTTCCTCGTAACAAAATTGGCAACCATACTGGGCAGTTTCCCTTGTGTTTGAAAGAAAGAAATATATTCACACCTTGGGATTCATGCAATGTCTTTGATGCCATTATCTTTATTGGTGTTTTCCTCTCCTTTGTCAAAAATTTTCCTTATTTATTTCTATTCATAGGGTCTCTTTCGTGCACTACTTGCATCTGATGCATGTGAGAGACACACAGGGTCATTGGTTCATGAACATCCTTTTTGTTCGAGTTCCTCCAAATTATCAAGCTATTTCTTTATACCTCATGCTGACTAATGAGAGATGCCTTATTTCTCGCCTTTCATCGAGTCTCCTTCCATAGAATTCAACTCATCTATTATGGAAATAAGGCCTAGATTTCGATGAGTACCTAGAGGCTTGTAGTCATTGGTAGAGGGTTCTCCCGCCATCGACAGTTGGGAATACAACAATGTCTCATGATCGATGGATTCTTCAAGTGTTTGACCTAAACACCTTTATTCATACTTCTAAGAATGTACTCGGTGCCTTCATACCTTCTTTCATTATCAGTATGTTGTCTCATTTTTGTTAATGGTATCCATTAATGGTCGGTAATCAAACAAAGACTCATTGTGTTTGAATTCAACTCCTCTATTCACATAATGTAGACTTGTATCTTTGGTGGATTGTGTAGAAGACTTTAAGAAATCAATTTATAGTAGAATATTTCCTGAGTTGTTGCTATCATTCATTGGACCAGTACCTATGTGACTTCAGCGATCATGGAATATCATCTTGTACCCAATTGTATACATATATCTTCATATTGATTTTGAGATTGGTTTTCACTAGGCCTTGTTCGTGACTATGATAGCCTATGGCATGTATCTACTTTATATTGCCTATTCATGGACATGAACATATGTTTGGTATATTTCCACATGTATTTGTAGTGTAATTCAAATTGGCATCCATGTGTACGAAGTCATTATGGATTGTAATATTCTCATGATCTGCTAGGTCTTCCAGCTGAGTCTCCATCACTCCACTTCTGGTAATTACAATGTATTTCGGCCATAAAAAATACTCCTCTAACCTCACACATTAGGGGGCATATGTTATAACAATATTTTCCTCACCCCATGCAACTTGCTTCTAAGGCCTTTCCATTTCACTATATAGACTTGAAGTCCCCTTTTACACTTCCCATAACTAAAAAATCATGTTTTTCCACATATACACACCCTACAAGTTATGCAACGTGTCTATACGCATGTTGCACCATTACAACTTGTGTACATTTGGTTTTGTTCCCAAAATTAAAAATTTTGTCGAGTTTCCATGTCACGTCATGCGATCCATGATCCTTGACATTCCATATACTAGAAATTTTCGACTCGGCCCTTCAGTTCCATTTGAAGGATATAAATCGAGCCATATCCAAGCTATGGAAGAGGAGAGAAATCAAATTTTGAGAGCAAAGATACTCTGGAGAAATTTTCACTTCACATCGAGTTTACATCCCTTTGTCTCTTAAAGTCAGAACACATTGCTCAACCCCTAAGATCTTCCCTCTTTCATGGAGAACCTCATTGTCTTTCCTCTATGAGCTTGTGTTTGGTGTAGGATTGAAGTGGTGGAGGCCCGGATGGAAGGGACATAGTTTCTTTGCACTGAGACATGCCGAAACTGAAGTTTGTCACTTATACACTTATGTTGATCATTTTTTAATATAAAAATGTTTTTCTCATCCAATTGATATCTTGCAAATATTTGAATTATTATTCCATGGGCGTATTTGTTATGAATGTTAATGGATTATTCTATTGTATGTGCTAAAATTATATATTATCACCATATGTTTGTGTATCTTCATTGTTGAGGACTACTTCCAAGTATAAATCTTTGAGTCATGTGCTCAACGGTGGTCTTCATCTAACATTCAGATGAGGTAGGATCTTTATCTTGTCTTATTGGCATTTTCATTTATATAGCATACTTTGGATTAGAATTTATTTCTGCAATCATTCCATCTTTTGTGGTTTACCCCATGCCATAGAGTGATTTCCGTCGTAACATTATGTGACACAGAGCCCCCTCCTGCCCCCCTCTCTCTCTCCTCCTGGGTTTCTTGACCTCCGCATCTAGGATCGTTTAGTCACTTGAGTCAGATCAACTCTTCGGTTCCCTGCTGGAACCTAATTCAATTTTCACATGTCCCTCTTTCTCCAAAGTGCAGGTTCCTTTCAATATTGTGGGATCTTCCTTGGCCCCTTTGAAGAAATTTATCCATAGGCGCTAACTCGCTATCCTAGGCACTTTATTCTATATGACCTTGGGTTGTGCCCCAAGGCTAAGCCTAAAAGGAACTTCGAACTTTGGGCTTTAGCCTTTTCACCTCAACCAACTCCTAGTCCCCCCAAACTTTGACTCGGCGAACGCAAATGGGTACGAGGATCAACAATCCCCATCACTTCCTGACTCAACGACTATGATCGGTTTGAGACTCTGGCATTCAAGAGTCTTTCTTCTCTGCTATCCTCTTTCCTTCCAGAGCACCACTTCTCTGAAATATGTGTATCTCATCCACATGTCCTTCTGGATATAAAAATCCATATTTTCTCTACTCTTTGCGACTTCGCAACGGTTCCCCCCCGTTTTCTCTATCCAAATCTTTTGGATCTTTATCTCTTGGATCTCCTAATATTTTATCCACCTGTCTTCTCCTGACGCTAGGCACTCCCACTTGGCTTCATGACTTCAAGAATTCGCTAAGTCCTTACTCATGTGCACACTTAGCACTTCACTATTTGAGACTTGGACTATTCTCGACCTTCTGCACTCCTTGCAACGACTCTGTGCACAACGACACTAATTCTTTTGAGATTTTTCTCGACTCAAACCTTTAAGGTTCTCACTCCTCTTGCATCCTTCCAAGTACTTTCTGGTGCCCTCATGGCAACTCTATGCTCCTCCTCCTAAGATTGTAAGACAAACTTACTTTGTCTTTGGCACACTACTTACGCTCAATTGAGCCTTCAAACGGCTCCTTGCAACACTTATCTAAGTGTTGGCCTGATGCACTCCTTGCACATGTCTTCCTCCTTTCCCCTGAAATCCTTCAGGTTTACCAAGGCAATTATTTGATCCACTCAATGCACACTTGCAGAGATTCCTTTCCCTCAGAGTGTTCAGTAACTCTGGGTTTTCCACAAATTCTCCAACACTTCAGAACATGATGTTTTTGTGCACACTTTGCAACAACTTGATGCTCTCCTGGAAGAGTATTACAAAGTGTTAAACAAATTTGTGCTATGCTTCCTCCTACATATAATTTTCCTCCAAGATATTAAACAACCTTTAGGTTCTCCTTTGAGTATGTGAATTATTCTGGTGTTCCCTCCTAGCACGCTTTTCTCTGAATCGAAAGAGTTCAGATATGTACTCCTTGTGTTGGCTCACATAATTTCAACACTCTGTCACACACTCCTTGCACTTAGCCCAAAGAACCCATATATAGTCCATCAAACTCACATATAGAGGATTTTATCTCTATCCCTACAGAAGAAATCTAACACACAAATCTACAACATAAACACACATAAATGACATTCATAAATAAACATCCAATACACAGGGAATTACAAACAGTGGAATCTGTTCTTTTGTATTAATGATAGAATTTTAATTACAATATATGAGTCTAGAATGCAACTTAGTCTCGGCTCTCACTCTCCTCTTGGAAAACAATGATTTACTATCAATATTCATCCTTCTCTTTGGGGCAACAATACAAATATTTATACAAGAGGGGCTCGATGAAATTCCCTCCAAGCTACACTAGTGGCGTCTAATCACCATTCAAAATGCGTATCAAATGAGGCAGATTACAATGAGTGGAAATATACTCTAAATCAGATCTATATCCCTCCTACCGTCAGCCAGTTAAGGTGACCTCATCTACATCCTGTGCAAAAGAATGACTTGGCTCTTCCAGCATGACATCATTTAATTTCCTTAATTACATTTAACTTTCGAAGGAAAAATGAGAGGGCGATGCCTCTCCCTTCCTTGAATGCACACCAACGTGATAACAACTGGAACATGCTAAGGTGGAGCGATGCTCCTGCATCATTGTGTCAGGGGATTTTCTGTAAATCACACAATTTCCCAGTGTCCTTCTTCATCTTCTCATTGCTCCTCTTTTCCTATGGCTTGGACTGATTGTCTTAAGTTTGGTTGTTCTATGAGTTAGCGATGCCTTTACCATAGTTTTTTTGCTACGAATTTGAATACGCAAACTCCCTCTTGTTCTGCTACTTAAATTTCTTCTCAATTTTGACAGCATATCGATATACATCTCCCAGTGATGAAATTTCCAAAAAATCCATTTCAATTTGGATGTATCTGTGTAGATCCCTACAGTATTTTAGAACCAGATGTCACTCAAAGTCTTTGATACATAGCTTGGTGTGCAAGGTATGGATGGTATTTGTGAAATTTGACATTGTTTGGTCCCATTTTTTATGCAACATCATCCATCTCATGTATTGGTCATCATAGTTTCCCACATGTTATGCTCCTTGAACACATCCATAAAAAACATCCCAAGTGGGCTCGACCCCAAATATTCCAAACTCTATGGAACTTTGATCCAAGTAAATTTCCCACCAATGTTTGACATGGGGAAGAGCGTTAAGGAGAATACATGATCTAAATTTATGCAAGAACGAAACAGAATACACAAATAACCATGAATACCAAAGATGCATCAGAAATAACATTTCATTTGATTAATATCAAAGAACTAAAATTTGTTTACAGAAAGAATGGAAATAAACTAGCTAGGGTGTTGGCAGCTTATCTCTGAGAAGAGATGTGGTGGATGCAGGCCTCTGAACTCCATGTTACAATGAGGCTCAAAGGCCTATATATTATTGAGAAACAATGGAAACCCTAAACATCCAAAAACCTAACCCTAGGAGATGAAACACCAGAATATGGGCCCCCTCGACGTAAATCAGTACATCAATTTCTCGAGGTCGTAACTTTGGCATACTAACTCCGTTTGACGCACATCATACATCGTTAGAAAGATTTATCCAAGGAATACAACTGCTGGTAATCAATATTGATTATGGAATGGACTCATATTCGCCTGACATTTGATGCCCAAAAAACGTTGTTTAGGGCCTCAAAACGACTCCAAAAGTTCAAGACCCGAAAAACTGCCAAAAATAGTAAATTGTGCTACAATTAAGAAAACTGAAAAATTGAAAGAAAAAATGGTGGGCATCTAAGTGGAATAGGTAGGTGGTCACCCATATCCACATGGATCATTCCTCCCCCCTTAGGAAGCAATGGTCCCCATTGTGTTGAGTTCCTCCATGAGATGGGGAAACTTCTACTGAACTTGGTCCATGGTGAGCCAGTTGCCCTGGTGAAGGAGTTGGCCTACTTTGAAAACTTGGTATAGATGGATCCTCTACTGGTGGGTGTTCTTGATCTATGTGTCCATAATCCAATCAGTTGTGGCTTGTTCCATGCAGTCTAGATTTAACTCTGTTGGTGTGACTTGTTCTTCCATGTCGGATGTGTCCAATAGAGGTGGAAAGTAGGGCCGAAGGTAGTTCACATTGAACACTGGGTATAGATGAAGGAATGGTGGAATACTGAGCTCAAAGGAATTGTCCCCTACATCCTTGGTGATGGTTTATGTCCCATATCGGAGTGGGCAAATCTTGCGGTGGGGTCCAGCGAGGCACTACTTCTGCAAATGTAGCCACACTTTGTGTCCCACTTGGAAGTTGTGTTGCACTCGATGTTGATCATGCCGCTTCTTGTACTTAGCATTGGCTCTGTCCAATATGTCATGAACCTGTTGGTGAATGTCCTGAATGCACTCAATGAAGTTGTTCGCCTGAGTAGTTGCAAAGGGCATGGCTACATCAATGTGGCATAGTGGCTGGAATCCCAAGACTACCTGGAAGGGGATGTGGTTGGTTGAGCTGTGGAGGGACCGATTACAACTATGTTGTACATAGGGGAGGCTCTCGTCCCATGTGCATGGATTCTTTGAGTGGTACATGCACAAAATGTGTACGATCATCATGTTGATGACCTCTGTCTGGCCATTAGTTTGGGGATGGAAAGTTGTGGACTTGGTGAGCTTGGTGTCTAGCGTTGACCAGAGGCTAGACCAAAATGTACTAAGGAACCTGCTTTCATGATCTAGGATGATAGACTATGGGATCCCAAAGTTTACCCACACTCATTCAAAGAAGATTTTAGTAGTGGCTTCTGTTGTGATATTCTTCTTGTAGTCCGTCATAATGGCCATCTTCAAGAATTTGTCGACGACCACAAAAACATAGTCATTGCCATGCTTAATAGAAGGAAAGCCCGACATGTAATCCATGGAGATAGATTCCCAAGGTCAACTAGGGTTAGGCAACAGAGTATAGAGGCCTTGATTCTTGATGGTTGGTTTGGCAATGGCACAAGAAGTGAAGGATCTTATGGACTTCTTGACATCATGTCAAAGGTTTGGCCAATATAAATACTTTTGCAGTACTGCCACTATTTTCTTGACCTCGAAATGCCGAGTGACCTGACTATAGTGCGCTTCCCAAATCATATTGGCATGCTCGCTTGAAGGAACACAAAGGTGTCCCAAGTGACATAGTAGGGCATCCTGGAGGTGAAAATTTAGAACTCAGTTACCCTCCAAAAGCATCTTGTATGTGTGGCCAAATTCTGGATCGCTCTTGTAAAGAAGCAGCCAATCAGAAGTCTCGTGCCCACAAGAGTTGAGCACGGTGGTTATCATCATGATCGACGGTTAGATGATGAATTATACAACATTATTGGTGCTTCCCTTCTTGTACTTGATGTTCAAATGAAATTTTTGCAGATATGTGGACCACTTATGATGGTGATTGTTCTGCAACTTACCTTGTGTCTGTATGAACTGCAGGGGTTGGTGGTCTGTGTGGATGATCGTTTTCTTCCCCAAAATGTAATGCTTACATTTTCGACAAGCCTACATAATGGAATAAATTTCTTTGTCATAAGTGGGATACTTTCAAACTGTGTCAGACAGTGTCGTACTATGATATTCCATTGGATGGCTCTGTTGAGTAAGAACTGCCCCAATAGCATAGTTAGAGCTTTCTCAATCTCAAATGGTTGTTGCAAGTATGGTAGTGTGAGCACTGGGGCACAACAAAGGCGATGCTTCAATTCTACGAACGCCTTCTTTTGATATTCCGACCAAAATAATTTTTCTTTCGCTCCTCCCTTGGTGACTTGACTCAAGGGCCAAGTGGTATGGGAGAATCCCAACACGAACCTACGGTAGAAATTAGCAAGACCCAAAAAGTTGCGAAGATCTATTAGAGTGGTCGGGGATGGCCAATCCCGAATGACTTGGATCTTGGTTGGATCCAAATGCACCCCACGCTCATCAATAATGTATCCCAGATACTGAACCTGGTTCATGCCAAAAGTGCACTAGTCCAAATTGGCACACAACTTTTGTTTCCGCAGTGTTTGGAGGACTTTTCGGATGTGGTGGAGGTGCTCTTCCCAAGTCTGGCTGAATATCAGGATGTCATCCAAGTACACTACTAAAAATGAGTTTGTGAATGGCTAAAAGATGTCGCCCATCATCCTCATGAAGGTTGTAGAGAATTCATCAACTCGAAAGGCATGACCAACCATTCGAAAAGGTCCTCCTTTGCTTTGAAGGCAGTCTTCCACACATCGGACGATTCGATTAGTACCTGGTGATACCCAAAATTCAATTCGATCTTGCTGAAATATTTTTCCCCTTTGAGTTGGTCGAGAAGGTCATCAATCTCTGGGATCAGGTACCTACTCCGAACAATGATGTTGTTCAGCACCTGATAGTCAATACAGAGTCTCCAAGTCCCATCCTTCTTCTGCACCAACACGATTGGGTTCCCACAGGGCGATGAATTTCGCCAAATGTGACCTTTCTGCAGTAGCTCCTGCATCTACCTGTTGATTTCATCATTCTCCAGAACAGAGCACCGATAGATCGATCTATTGGGTAGCAACGCACCTGGGTTCAAATCGATGGGGTGCTTGACCTGACAATGCAAAGGCACCCCTGCGGGTGAGGTGAAGATGTCCTAGTACTCCTCCATGACCTTGTCCATTTGTTGTTGTCAGGCGAAGGAGCCCTGTCTGGAGGTTGTGGCCACAATCTTCTTCTTTCCCTAAGGGTGGATCATCAGGAAAACAAAGTTCTCAGTTTTGGAAGCTTACTTCATTTTTTTGCAGTAACCAAAGAGATAGCGACAGGAGGTGGTACCTCTGGTATCCTATACAACTTATTTCCCAAGGTAACAATAACAACACGAGGCCAAGAGCCATCAAATATGGTAATGTCAAATTTTATTTGTACCTGAAAATGTGTTGCACCTCCAAAGTGGCTGCAGGATGCAGATGGGCTACCAATGGGCAATCATTGAAGGATCTGGGCGAAGTTATCCATCATTGCGTTCCTTTGCTTTTCAAGGGCCTCCTCTAGCAATATTTTGATAGGATATCCTGTTCCCTCATCTTTCTTTTCATCCCCCATGGGCGTCCATTGGGGTTTGCGAGGCTGATCTTGCAAAGGTTCAACCAGATCGAGCCCTAACTCCTTATACCCCGATCTCGTTGGGGACATGCAAAGAAGGATCAAGAAAGACCATATCGCTCTGATACCACAGATCCAAAATTAAACAGGCATGTAATAAAATATACAAATAACCATGAATACAAAGATGTAGCGGAAATAACACATCATTTCATTAATATCAAAGAACTAAAATTTGTTTATAGACATAATGGAAATAAACTAGCGAGGGCACTGGTAGGTTATCTATGAGAAGAGATATGGAAGCTATAGGACTTTGAACTCTGTGTTACAGTGAGGGTCAAAGGCCTATATATTATTGGGAAATAATGGAAACCCTAAATATCCAAAAACCTAACCCTAGGAGATGAAACGCCAGAATATGGGCCTCGTCGGGGTAAATCGGTACATCAATTTATCAGGGTCGTAACTTTGGCATACTATCTCTGTTTGATACACATGATGCATCATTAGAAAGATCTATCTGAAGAATACAACTATTGACAACGAATATCGAGCCCGGAACGAACTCATATTCGTCAGATGTTTGATCCCCAAAAGATGTTGTTTAGGGCCTCAAAACGACTTCGAAAGTTCAAGACCCAAAAAACTGCCAAAAATAATAAATTGTGCTACAATTAAGGAAACTGAAAAACTAAAATAAAAAATGGTGGTTGTCGAAGTGGAATAGACAGGTGGCCACCAATATCCATCTGGATCAGTACAGGTGATCTTTTGTCTGTCGGAAAAATTGTGAACAAAGAAGTAACCTTATAACAAATTTAACCATTTTTCAAAAGCATCTGCATCGATATGACCTTCAAATATGGGAATATCTAAATTTCTTGTACCTTGAAAAGGGTAGCATCTGCAAAGCAAATTCTTGAAAAATACATGCATGTTATTGTCGACAATCATTGAAGGATTTGGAAAAAATTATCCACCATATTGTTCCTCTATTACACGAGGGTTTCCATGAGCAATAACTTGATGGGATATTCTTCTCATTCGTTCCTCTTCTCTTCTGTGATGGGAGGCCGATTGGGCCAGCGAGAGCGTTTATCCTTAAGGGAAACTAGCTCAAGACCCAACTCTCTATACCTTGACCTCATCAGGGACAGGCACAAAAAACAAAAAGGAGTAGCCGTCCTTGATACCATTGATCCAAATTTATTTTGATTACCAAATGAAGGCAGATATATAACAATGAAATATACAGATATATTGCAAGATACCCAAAATTATTGCAATAAACACATAGATATAGTAATGCACAATTTTTATTAATGAAAGAATGTGCAGAAACTATAAAATTACAGAGTGAATCACTTGCTAGAATGTTGGAAGCTTATCTATGAGAAGAGATGTGATGACTATGCTCATTCAGAAGAAGATGATTAAAATGAGGCTTGAAAGGCCTTTTTAACGTAAATAGAAAAACTTAGCCCCTGAAAGATGAAAATCCAAAAGGTTTGTGGCCCCAATGTGGATATTAAGCGACAAAAGTCATGTGGGCCCCTATGGGGTAAGTTGGTACAAAAAATTCTTAGGGTTGTAATGTTTTCTTATGATCTTCATTTTAGACGCACGAGATTCCATTGGGAAGGTATATCCTAGGACTACACATTATTCAGTCACACTCTGACTTTGTCTATAGTGTGACTATGGTGAGCCCCAAAAATGTTGTTTACAACCTCAAAGCATCCCTGGAAGTTCAAGACTCAAAAATCTAGGAAATAACTACCAATGATGAAAATTTCATGTGAGTCGATTGGAATAGGATCCATATGGATCATACATGGGGATCTTGAAGATGAAATCTACATGAAGCAAGCAAATGTATTTGTTGTGAAGGGAAATAAAGACCTGTTATGCAAGCTGAAAAAGTCCCTATATGGTCTAAAGAAATCACCAAGGATGTGGTATCAAAAATTTGATACTCATATGTTGGGACTTGGCTTCACAAGGAGCAAAGTGGATCACTATGTGTATTTCAAATTAATTTGAGATCATCTTCTTTATTTGTTGTTGTATGTGGATGATATGTTGCTAATAGGAAATGACAGGAAGATTATCTAGGATGTGAAAAATCAGTTGTGCTCTAAATTTGACATGAAGGATCTTGGTGTTGCAAATTTCATTTGGACATGGAAATTAAAAGAGAGTGGGAAAACAAGAAAATATGGTTAAATAAATTAAAAATGTCGAGACAATATTGAATAGGTTTAATATGAAGGAATGTAAATCGGTCAAGGTTCCTATTCCTATAAGTGTAAAGTTATTTGTGAATCTGTTTCCCAAGACAAAGGAAGAGGAAGAAGAAATGTCTCATGTTTGATATGCTAGTGAAATTGGAAATTTGATGTATGCAATGGTATTAATAGACCATAGATTCCACATGTAGTGGGACTTTTGAGCAGGTTTATGTCAAAACTAGGGAAGGAGAATTGGGGAACAATAAAGAGGGTTTTTAGGTATTTTCCTTTCACTACTAGTTATGGATTGATGCAAAGCCCCACCACTGCCAAGGGTTCACGCGAGCTCCCAGTCTACGGATATTTCATTCTAGGGATCTGAATTAGCTCTCGGGCCCATGCTGAGCCTTTGAAATTCTTCTCCACATGCCTTTTCCATTTTTCCTATGCATAAAACCAAGTTTGTGAGGGTCCTAATACTCCAGCAAAGTCTTCCATGTGACCTTGGGCCAAAACCATGGGCTAATTTTCAACTTAGCGGGAAATTTAGGACTTTGGAACTCTAGACTTTGGAAGTTCCAATGGTAACACACAACAATCCTCCCCAACGATGAACCTGTGAACAATCGAATAACAAGAGAGGTCAATGGTCTATAGTCCATGCCTAGAATCAATAGTACACAGGAACTCTGAAGCTTAGGGATTCGAGAGCTTTCCCTACTCGAAGTCGCAATACCTCCGAACATCGAACTAGTGGACCTCTGGAGGGATCCCAGATCAATGTTCCACACCTCTCCAACAATCGATGGTTATAATCCACTATGGGACTTCGGGCCTAGGGAGTTTTGAGATGTTAACACATACAAGTTCATGAATCATTGAACTCTAAATGGTGAGGAGTTACGATCCGTGATCCACATGTCCTTGGAAATGGATGGTTTGGATCTGCTTTGGGCTTCGGGCTTTCATGGATTTCTGTGATACAACACTACACAATCTTTTAATGTTGAATTGACGAAGGCTAGATCTGCTATCCATGTGTCCCTCTCAATATGACGGTTGAGATCTACTACATCCTTCGATCCTTCAAGAGTTGTTGATCCAAAATACAACACCCATCTGTTTCTCCAGACTATCAAATTTCTAACTACTAGAGATATGGAAATCCATGGCTCTTTGCGCCAGTGGCTAGGATCCACTCCAGGCTTTGGAACTTCTGGAGTTCTGCTCAATTTTACTACAAAAATTTTGAATCACCGGATAGTCGGACTTTCGGATAATGATTTTTCTATGGACATGTGTCCCCTTTCTATCAACGAACCATATTAACTTCAGGCTTCGAGACTTTGGGATTTTTTTTTCCTCCACAACAAATGCATGAAAATCACCAAACTCATGAACTTCGAAGGAATTCAGGGTTTTACACCCACACTTCTTTTCCAGATCTAATGGAAATGAAAGACTCTGTCTCCTCCCAAACGGATCTCGTCGGCTCATCCTCCAAACAAGGTGAATCCTCTATCCAAGGACTTTCATTCGCTATTTATCCTTATCTCAATCACTCTAAGTGATTCAAACCTTTATCGAATTCCTTGTGCTTCTTTCCTTGGAAACTTGATACTTGAATATTTATGGAAAATCCTCTTGCACACTCCTTGTTCTCATCTTCCTTGAAACTCTTTCAACACTTGACTAAGTGCTGGCCCTGTGCACACCTTGCACGGGTCTTCTTCGCGATTTTATACTCAGATGAGTATATGTTCACTCCTTGCACTCGCTCATAAATACTTCACGCTATATCTCTTGAGCTATTGAGTCCGACAACGACTATGCCTTTGCACTCCTTGTGTGGGCACTATCCACTACTTACACTAGGATTTTAGAAGAGAAACAATTTAAACTTATAGAACATCAAAGGTTCATTCATCTAACCATGAAATGCACACACAAGCATATAAAACACAGAAATAAAATAACAAAACATTACTCAGTTACTCAAAGGAAAACATGTGCAGATATCTGAAAGCAATTCTCCTCTATTATGTTCATTCAAAAAATATTTACACAGGTTCTTACAACTCTCAACTTCTTCTCTACAACTCTCCCACAAAATTTATTCAACAACAACAATAATAAATTCAACAGCCTATTTCGACAAATATTACATACATTTATACATGAGGGGCATCTCAAGACTTCCCTCTAGCCTATCTTAGATCTATCATATCAAAATTAAGACATTCTCCTACTAAGCCTATTACAATTAAATGAGCATTTACAATATAGATACGATTCGATGCTCAAAATCTGTACAATCCCTTAGGCATTTAAACAAATTGCAATCTCCTGGATTGTTTACAATGGCTCTAGCCTCAAAACATTAAAAGGTCTTTAATTACAATTCTTTCAAAACATCAAAATGACGCACTCTCCTTGACATCAAAACCAATTTGAATGTGCACGTTGGATGTTGAGTTGTCCTCCACTTGGCCTCATTGAACATTGATGGCGATGCTCCTGCATCATGGATTGTGCTACACAGGAGGACTAGGACAAAAAAAAGTGTTGGATATACATATATTTGTTGAAGTAGACTGAGATGGAGATCAATATCGCAAAATATCTACAAGTGGATCTATGTTTAACCTATTTGGAGGAGCAATCAGTTGGATGAGAAAAGGACACTCTGTAGTGGAACTCTCAACTACAAAATATGAATACATGGAATCCACTCATGCAAGCAAGGAATAACAATGGTTACAAATATTGTTTTCAAGTATGGGTTGGTAAAACAAGCTATAAGGATAGATTGTGACAATCAAAGTGCAATCTTCCTGGTGAGAAAACCACCTTATCATTCAAAGACAAAGTATATTGATGTTTAGTATCACTTTGTGAGAGACATGGTTGAAGAAATGAAGGTGTTGTTGATGAAGGTGGAAACTTTGAAGAATTATGTAGATTCATTAACAAAATCCATGAGCATTGAGAATTTCTCTTGGTGTAGAGGATCTATGGGAATTTTTGCCCTCGATTGTTGACTATGTAACCCTCTCGCCCCCTATCTACAAAGAAAAAAAGAAGTGGGAGAATGTTGGGTATTTGTTATATTGTTTGCACACCAAACCTAGTGTTTTTGTTGCATTGGGTGTGCAGGGAGATTGTAGTGGGGCATGAGCCCCTATGCCTGAGGTTTGGGGGGCAATACCCCCAGGAAAAAAATGGTCATTTTTTGAATTTTTTTAACAGTTTTCGATACATGGTTTTCGTCGATGATTTTCTAATTTCGATTAGGTAATTAGGGTTGTTGAATAGTCTAGTTCAATGGATTAAGGGTTTTTTATTCTATGGGATCCTATATATATCTTACTGTAAACAATGAAGATAGATGATGAATAAAATATTAGAGGTTCATCTCTAAACAAGTTGTTGGTTTTCTCGGTTTGGGTTTCCAGGGTAAAATGTTTGTCTAATATGTGTGTGTTCCATTGTATATTTTATTTTTTTATTAAGAATCCATTGGTACTAATTTATTCTATAAGGTTAAAATCTACATATATGATAGTTTATTTTTTTTTCAATTTAGTTTATTCACATTAAAAATCTAACACATGTATTGGAGGGGATGTCACATTTACAGTTGCAGATGCACCTCCTTTATCTTGGTGCAATAATTGTGAGCATTACAACTCCTATTATAATTGAAGGCTACAAAGTCTAGAGTTGTTATTGTAATACATTCAAAATAAACTTTGATTTATTCTTTATGGAATGTTCATCCTAGCCTTGATCCATCCCAAGCATCAATCTATTATTAAAAAAAACTTATTACACATCACCATATATACATGTAATCTCTATATGATTAAGCATCAAGAGGAATAAAATCCCCTAGGGTGTATATTTTTCCTCCTATTTTTCATTTTAAAAATGGTTTATACTTTAAGAAATTTGATCCTCTTAGTAATAGATAAATTAACGTACATGAATCTATATTAATTTATTATATTAAGTGATTCTCTTTCATTCTTTTCATTCTTTTTATTTTTATTGTAAGTTGTTTTTAATTTTTTCATTATTATAAATTATCGTTTTAATTTACTATATTAATATTAATATAAACTTATACTTGAAAATGGATCAAATACATCTAAGGAGGCTACTTGAATTTAAACAAAACTTTTAAAAATAAATTATCTGTGTCATAGGGAGAGACAAGAATGGATCAAATACACCTAAGGAGGCTACTTGAATTTGAACAAAACTTTTAAAAATAAATTATCTGTGTCTTAGGGAGAGACAAGCATGGGATGATAAAATGTATACTTTATGCTCCATGCCCTTGTTTATAAGCACGAAATTACACATATAAGGTCCCTCTAATAATTACATTCTTAAATATTTTATTTATTTAATATCTATATCTTGTCCTGATTAAAGATACAGATAATTGTTCATCTCTAAATCTTATTTCTTGTATCTTTAATCATGATCAAACATAGATATAAATATTAAATAAATAAAGTTGAAGAACGTAGTTATTTGTATGTTGAGTTGGTTTCCTCAGATTTAGGTTTAAGATGACAAATCTAGTGGTTTGGTGGACAAATACCTAAAAACCTCAACTTTTATTAATACCTCCTTATATCTCTATTTTTCACATTGTTTTTCTATAGTCTACACAATCCATTTTCGATGAAACTATATTCACTGATACAATTGGCTATGCAAATTCCAAATATATAGTTTTTTTTTTTTTAAATTAATATTGTTTAGTATTTTTAATTTATTTTGTTACTATCTCAACCATTTTTAAAACGAGTTATATCTTGCACTAGAAGAAACCGAGATCTATAATCTAAAACAAAATAAGATTTGTTTGATAATCTAGGGTTGTAATTTCAAAGATAGATTTACTTTCATAATTTAAAAAATATATAAAATGAATATTATAAATTTTGAAAAAATACACAGCACTAGAACAATGGGTTCTCTACAATTATGCATTTTTTTTCAAGGAAATTTTATTGTTAAGGTAGGCACCGATGGAAACATGTTCCTTATATTTTGCTTGGAAAATAGCATACGACTATTAGAAAAACTCAAATTTCACATAGTTATTCACAATTTCTATAAATAAAAATTATGTATTGGAAAAGCTAATTCAATTTCTTACATTTCATCTTTTTACACTTTATTCAAATTCATTGCAAAAGTACCTTGAATAATGAAAGACAATCATTAGCTTACCCTTCATTATATTTTTTCCTTTAGCAATATGTGTTTATATATTTTCATTTATTATATTGACACTTTATTTTTTAATGTTGTGGTCATTCAATTTATGTACTCTATTCTTATTATAATCACATTCATTTTATTTGTTTTTTTATTATTTGGGGTTTTTTCCATTATGTTTCTTGAATTCAATGCACTAAATCATTTTACACTACATAATTAAAAATCAATGCATCAAATTATTTTTCAATGTAAAGTTGAAATCAATCTGTAAAATCATTTTATAGTGCTTTATTATTGATAAATTAGTATTTTTTATAAAGTTGATAATGCAATATTTTACTTAAAAGGGAGATTAAATTATTTTATTTATCTGTGATATTGAAACATTTTTTTTAAATTTCATATTTGAACTTCATAATCAGCATAAAAAAAAAGTTACACACCTTCATATAGCTTAAGTGAACCTAATAGTGAAGAATATATGTTTTCTTTTAAGAGTTCACAAGTTTAAATCCAAAACGAAGTAAAATTTCTATATATCCATAAATTTAATATACATCCATAAATCCATAAATTTAATGAACATTAAAATTAATATTTTATTTAATGAATTAACTTCTTATAATTACATGCTATTGGAAAGCCCTAAACTTAACTGTTCAGTGATTGGACGCACACAATATGAAGTCAAACATTCACTTAGCAACATATACGTCCCATGGTCTAAAAGGGACATGACACAGATGGATGGAGGTCTCTCCATCGACAATGCATTTAGAGACGCCCATGCCTAATATGGAAAGCAACATGACGATGAAGCCTAAGCACCGCCTGGTCGAATCTACCTCATGATGCTCTATATATTTGGAGCAATGATAGAATTTACAGTAATTAGCATTTTACTAAGTGAGAGTAATGGAATCTTAGTACCTGTTACTCTGGAAAACAAAACAGCTTCGGAGAGATAAACTTTCCATGTTCAAGATAAATGAGGCATTGTGCGAAAGTGGTAGATTCGATTGGAAAACAAAGCAGCTTCCCAGATAAACTTCGACTCAAGATTGAAGTACGTCAATCTGCTGGATCGTTTTCGACAAATAATAAGAGCGATTCGCGCTGGTTATAACTGCACTGAATGAGACCGTAAATCTCCCGATCCGAAGAATCAGCACTCGATCCTGCAGCGAATCTCTTGCTTGATGTGGAAGCTTTAACAGACAGCTTGTAATGCAGAGCTTTAAGAAGGAACTGCTGTAGTTCTGGTACACAGCCCACCAGAGACCACATTCAGTATTCTTGGCGCAAAACGATTCGACCACATATTTCGTTCCGTTCTGACAACAATCGTTAATTACTTTTTGCGATGCGCCAGCTTTATAGTGATGGAGCCCATCAACCCCATCAACTTTGTTGGGAAAAACATTAAACACTGTCATGGGCGTGACAATCGTCTTCAAAAAAAAAAAAAAAAAA
>ML783367.1:279495-313154 GCA_009831015.1 Picea engelmannii | reverse complement strand
ACTCTCTCCCTCCCCCCTCTTATCCTCTCTAAATCTCTCTCTCTTTCTCTATCTCTCTCTCTCTCTCCCCTTCTTTCTCTTTACCTTTATCTAATTCCCTCTCTCTCTACATCCCTCTCTCTCCTTGTGTCCCTATTTCCATATTTCCCTCTATCTTTCATCCCCTCTCCCCATCTCTTCTTCCATATAACCCCCCCTCTCTCTTGTTCTCTCTGTCCCTCTCTCTCTCTCTCTCTTTCCCTCTTTGACTTGTTCTCTCTCCCTCGCCCCCCTCTCCCCCATTCTCTCTCTCTCTCTCTCTCTCTCTCTCTCTCTCTCTCTCTCACACACACACACACACCACTCTCCCCCATCTATATATCCTTATCTCTCTCTTTCTCTCCATCTCCACCTTTTGAGAGAGAGATATTGGTAGTGGGGGAGAGATAGACAGATAGGGGGATAGGAAGTGCATGATAGATGGGTATATGAGAGAGAGACAGAGGGAGGGAGAGAATTAGGTAGAGAGAGAGAGAGAGAAAGAGTTAGATAGGGTCAAAGCAGGGGGCGGTAAGGAGGCTGAGTGTGAGAGAGGGGAAGAGATGTGTGTGTGTGTGTGTGTGAGAGAGAGAGAGAGAGAGAGAGCGGGGGGGGGAGGGGAGAGAGGGAGATATGGGCTGGGAATGAGAGAGAGAGAGAGAGAGGGAGAGAGAGAGGGAGGGATATGGAGATAGGTGGAGAGATAAGGGAACATAGGTGCATGGATAGAGAGATAGGGATGGATGGATTTAGGGAGAGAGGGGTAGATAGAGAGAGAGAGGGGTATAGAGAGGGAGAGAAAGGGAGGGGGGNAAGAAGAGTAGGGAAGAGGGGGTAGAGATAAAGGGAGAGAGAGAGGTATAGGAGGATATAGTGAGTGAGAGAGAGAGAGAGAGAAAGAGGGAGGTCAGAAAGAATAGTTGGAGAGAGATAAAGATAGAGGGAGGGATAGGGGGGAAGAGGGGGAGGGAGAGAGTGGGAATGACTGAAAGGGTAAGAGGCGAGGGGGGAGAGAGAGAGAGGGAGAGAGAGGGGTGAATAAGGGGATATATTATTTTAATAGGAACACACATGTGTTCCTATTACTAATAATGTATGTACGCTTTAGGAATGTGTGGATGTTCCTAAAGCGTGCATGTGTTATTTTGATTTCAATTTTTTTTAGGAATGTGTGAACATTCCTAAACACTTGTTTCTCAGAAACACACACATGTTCCTAAATAATATTATTTTTCAAGTCTATGTGGTGCTTCGATGAGTACTGAGGCTATAGGATTAAGAACATGTGTTTGTTCCTAGAAACATGCATGCGTTCATATGGGTGCCCATTCTTTCTCACCTAGTTGCCACTTTATCATCGAAACTTCGTGTATTAACCCTTAATAAAACACACCTGAAAACATATTCCCTCAAGCATTTTCTATAATTACAATCCATTTTGCAATGCACATCCTTTCAGACTTCAAACATATGGCAGACTCAAACTTACAATCAAAATCATTAAAACATTACAACACTACAGAGTCTCATAGAAAGTTCTATGAAAATGGACAACAATAACAACTCAGTGAATGCACTAAATGGATAACTCTATTTTTCTATTCATTTCTCCCTTTTATAGATTTATCTCCTCTAGTAGCTCTATCTTTGTCAATATTGTTTCACTCGCTCTACTGACTAACAGTCTCACACACCTCTGCCACTTGATTGCACTCAATGTATCCTTTCTATAATCAAGGAAATATTAACAACCTTGCTAAATCATCATTTGTATTCTCCACATTCCCTTATTTTGTTGGTTGTAATAATTATGGGATATTTCCTGATGATTCTTTTCTTGATTCTAGAATATTTCTTCTTCTTTTTTGGTGTACTTCTCAAAACTTAGACTAGCACACATTTGGTAGAGTTTGGACTTAGCGCTAAATATCAAAACTTGCTCTCATTCAATATTCTTGTCAATCCTTGTGCATTATCTTGGGCTTGTGAAAAACTAGAATGGGTGCGCATAACTTTTGTTTTGTGCATGCATGAGATTAAACAAAAACTTTGGGTGGCAACATGCCCCCACCATTATTACTTAGCTCGTCCTCAAGTCAACTACCTCATGGAATGACTCGGATGGGAAATGAGTAACAAAAAATCGTCATGAATGACATACCAAAATATCAAACCATGCTATGGTGTTGGGATTGAGTAAGAGTAAATAATCTTGCCATGTTGTAGGTGCAACCCAACATAGGTCTTGGAAGGAAATGAGTAGGCCCCAATGTGAGTGGTGTCTTGTGTATTCTATCATCGTGAATGAGGGATTGTTTTAGAGAACATTGTCCAAACAAAGATGCCTAATATGAAATTAATTTCCATCAAGAGAGAGTCTAATCCTCTACTTGTCTTTTTTTATTGTAGGGCAAGGTAGAATATAGGGACCTCCAAACTTGGTGGAAATGATAGCCTAGATCCCTAGGATATCCACTGCCACAAATGTGATTATCCATGGAAACATAATAGAGTATGGATTATGGAAAATAAAAGAGTAGGGACTATGGAAAATAAGACAGTAGGGCCTCTGCTTAACAGTTGATGACAATCTGTCAATCTTCCTAAAAAACTAGCCCGTGGCTTCTAGGGATATGTGGTCAGGTTGGGAATTACACATCACAAAATGTCTGTGAAAGTGGACCATGAGATGGGAGATGAATGAGAAGAAAATGAAAATATAGCAGTGAATGAATAACAATTGGGGTTGTGAGGGATGGGGGAGATATGTTAGGAATGGGACATGTATAAGTTATCCAATTACTGGATGGGTGGGAGTAAGAAAATGGAATGTTACCAATAATGTACATTAAAACATCTAGGAGGCATGTCGGGAGTCATTAAGAACTTGGGGTGTCGTAGGGTAGTTGTCTCTTTCCTCAGGGTCATTCATATTTATACAATCTTGGCAGTCCCATCAATATATAAATTATAGGAACTTACACGAGACACCTTTGTCAGTGTTCATGATCCATGAACCACATCATTCCTTTTGTATCAAAGGTGCATGATGAATTATTTTACCATCAAACTTATAGAATCTCCTAGGGGGATTGTATCATTTACTGTTGATGGCTCTCTTAGTGGTCCTTCCCTTAGGTATCGTATAGAAGACACCTCATTGTCTTAGTGAATAATAATACTGGTATCGTAGACCCTTAATTGTGGTTTGGACATATCCATATGTGCACAATAGTTACTCTTCGAAGGTGTCACACATGTGTCATCTGCACCCTGATAATGTGTCTTCATTAGTTACTTAATCATAGTTACCCTTGGTGGTTCACAACACCCCTTCACCCATATTCATCCTATATGTCTTGTCCATTGAGGGGGCGAACTTGGTCTTTCTGTATATGATAACGTCCTATGACTACCCCTAACTATGTTATTCTTGTTGAATTTGTCTATATTTTCAATGGGGTTAGTCATGATTGAACAAGAGGACGTTCATTTTTCAGCCACATACTTTGTAGAGAAGTCCATTCCTTTCACATTCCACTCCTTTATACATGTCGTGGAAATCCTAAGATCTAAGGCAACAACCTTCTTTTAGAGTAGCCTGCGTGAGGCCTCTAAATATCTGTGGCGTGTTTGTTGTTGTTGCATGGCTATCCACCAACATTCACAAGAACACATGTAGCAATGAATATGCATATTTGGTTTGAACCTTTCCCACATAGATTCTTCTACAATTTTCCATTCATGATAAGGTTCTTGATGTGCGAGCCACCATTGCACAAGAACTCCTATGAGCATTGTATCAAGAGCATGAGCCCGGTGGGATTAAAAAATGTGGCATATCTAGGAAATAAATGTATCCACTAGATCCGACCCATCATATCGATAGGACCCAAAATCCTCCTCATGCACTTTTGTGGAGATATGCATGCAACTCCTTGTTGACACTTCATATATTTTTTACTGACACCTTTGCATATCATATTCAAAGTCAATATCATAAGACTTGATGCTCCACCAACTGTTTTTTTTTTTTTTTTTTTGTGTGTGTCTGGAGGAATCAGCAACTAGTTGGGCACGTGCTCACGTTACACGTGGCCGTGTTATCCAACCGCTACCACTATAACCTCCAGGTGTGCCGACGATGCCCCTTACGCGGCACACAAGGTAAGTCGGGGGGAATTGAACTTGAAACCTCATGGAACTTCATTTTCACGGCACTTGCCAATTGAGCTGCCCCCCCAGGGGCGATGCTCCACCAACTTAACTCTCCATCTGCAGTGGGATTATTATATTATTCCCTTCACCATATGATATTATACATTTTTTTAATTACTAAGATTCATGAATCCTCATCCACTAGCTCATTGTACATGTCTCCTTCCTTTAGATCTAGAGGTGCGATCACGCACAAGGTTTCTGTCTCAAATGACATCCTCCTCTTTTTCAAATTCAACATCGCATTGTTGTCAGAGGCCTAATTAATGCTCAATAATTCATGTTATGGTTCTGATTCATCCATAATTTTTGTGACCTCTAAGTCAGTGTTTTTTTTACCCCTTCACTATTCAGCTCAACTTGCTTTGGTTGGCTTATATGGTAGATTCTATATTGATTTTCCAACCACAACTGGATGGTTGACCAGAAAAATGTCAATTTTCCCATAAACTAACATGACTTATTTGGAAGAATATTCTCTTGGAAACCTAGATCGAACATGACTCCATCCATGTCAAAGCCACCAAGCTCAATTGTCATTTTAAACTCTCTACTAGTGAACTTCTTATTTTTTACCTCACACACTTCCATTTCTGGTATAGGGGATATGATATATTTCTATGTGTTATATATTTCCCCATACTAGTGGATAACATATGTGTTAACTTCCTCACAACATAAGGATCCTTAAGAAACCTCAAATAACAATGTAATAAATTAATTACTTGATCTTCAATTTTTGTCTCGTGACCCGAGTCGCACAATGCTTCTTTGTGTTATGTGATCTTCAACTACTCAAGTAGATGTTACTCAATTTCTCTTTGATCAACAAAGTGAAACTCATCTTGTGTTCATCATTTTTCCATTGACCTTTTCATTTTGTGTTGTAGCTCTATGCACATACGAGCTTTCTCTAATGATTTTTTCATTGCGCATTACAACTCATCCAAGGAACCAGCCTCTTCTAGTGAATGTTGTGTCACCCACTAAACTTCTTTATAGATCCGAGACTCCTCAAGTGACCTTTGTGTTTCTCATTTTACTTCTTCATGGATTTGAGCCTCCTTAAATGATCATTATGCTATGCGCTCTTTCTTTTTCCATGTATCTCTACACATTAGGAAGAAATTTCTTTTGTTGGGCACCATCGAGCTTGGGAGGGGGTTTTGCTTCCTTTATGATCATCCCCTCCTACTTTTGACTTAAGATATCAAACTTATAAAAGTATTTCCCTGTCTTTTATCTGCCATGGTTTATCACCTAGGCATAATCTTCCTTACCCTTCTTCTTATTCTTGCACAACTCCATATGCACCATGTTCCAATGCATCTTCTTTTCTTCCCACTTCTTCAGTAAGTTAGGACAATCTTCTGTGACATGCTCAAGATTGTAACAATATGCATAAACAATGCACAGTTTGGTGAAAAACCTTGATACATGACCAATTTATCTACAATTGAAACAAGTGGGGGGTGTTCCTCCCCCTTCATATCCTCATCCATGATCACGCCCCTATCCTCCTTATGGAACTCCTTGGTATTTGCATCTATCAACGTCACCATGATCCCTACACTTCTATTCTTCTTGTATTTAGAATGCATTGTAGTTATTGTCTTGGATCATATGGAGTGATCGATAGTTATTAACATAATGTCCATTAAAAAAATCACAAAATGTAGTGTTGTGTGTCTTTTAATACTTTTCAAAAAATTTCCAGCATGGTGGTACATGACCCCACTATCTATAGATATCACACCACTACACCTGAACCCTAGTTGGAAATGGAATCAATGCTCCCATATTCACATAATTATTAAGTACAGGC
Organism: Picea engelmannii; assembly: GCA_009831015.1. Taxonomy (NCBI): domain Eukaryota; kingdom Viridiplantae; phylum Streptophyta; class Pinopsida; order Pinales; family Pinaceae; genus Picea; species Picea engelmannii. The sequence continues at coordinate 307,093 of ML783367.1, read as the reverse complement.
CAGTCACCTCCATGATGCCCCTTTACGGTGCAACCACCCCCTCTCTCTCTCTCTCCTCCTGAGGGGTTTCTCAACCCCTAGTCTAGGATCATTCAAGTCATCAAACCAAATGGTTCTTCGGGCTCCCGATGGAACCAATTTAACTTGACAAAGGCCCTTTACTTTCTCAGCATGGATTGTGTGGCACCTGCAGACCCTCTCCTTAGAAATTTTCAAACCTTAATGCCAACGAAAACTATCTCTCCATGCTAGGATCCCTCCTTGATTTGACCACAGACTTATGACCATGGGAGAGCTCCCTTCATGACTCCATGCTTCAGAAACTTTCACGCACTTCTTACTCCCCTTTCCCTGATTTCCTAATCGACGAATTCTCCGGGACCAAATCTATGGTCCATGTCCCTCTCATGATCAATGATTGAGACAAAATTGTGAGTTAGTACTTCACAACTCCTTCCTTATCCCACTTTGCTTCTCCTGATTTGTGAATCAACAAAGTGTTGATTTCTTGCCACACATCCTATCTGAATGGACGAACAAGATTCATTCGGCTCTCACCTCTTCGAGTACTCTCTCCTACTAAATTTTCCCCCAAGGGTTCCTCCTCCAAATTACGTATATCTTTGCCATGTTCCCTTCTAGATGCAACAACCTGGATTCAAATCTCTCTTCGGGACTTCGCAAAGATCCTTGTTTTCTCTCAGAAAACCTCCTGAAATTCTTGCTCTCGAACCTCTCGATCTTATGCCACCTATCTCCTCCGATGATGTAAGATTTCACTGTCTTTAGGACTTCGTCAAGTCCACAACCCTTTTTCACACTTAGCGCAAATTTATCTTTTGAGACTTAGGTTATTCTCGACCTCCTTATGCACTCCTTTCAGAGTTCTGTGCAGACTCTACTACGACTTTTCTTATCTTGAAAACCTTCATGCTTCCCCATTCCTCTCTGAACCTTCTCTTTCCCTCCTGAAAGCTTATTTCTCTTCCTCCTGAGCTTGTAAGATGGAATTATGGTCTCCTTGGCACACTCCTTTCACTCGGCTAAGCTTCTCGACGGATTCTCCCTTGACCTATTTGAGCATCTTAAGGCATCTCCTTTCATTTGTCGATGCATTCTTACAAAGCCTTCCTTCCTCATAGTGTTCATAAACCCTAGGTTTCTCTTAAGGATTACAAGACTTCCAGTCATGTTTCTCTTATACGCTCTCGTACTTTCTCTATTCCCTCCTGGAAAAGAGTTTCAGAGTGTTTAGTAACTCTAGACTCTGTTTCCCCTTACACAACCTTTCTTTCCAAGGTACCGAACCACCTTGAAATTTCCTCCCAAGTCTGTGAATTATCCTAGTGTGCCCTCCTCGCAGTTTCTCTTCTGACTCCACTAAGTTCATACATGCACTCCTTGCGTTGGCTCAAAGAGTTTCCACACTCTGTCGTCTAGTCCTTTCACTTAGCCTAGAGAACCAGACTTAATTCAACACACTTATAGATATAAAATTGTATCTCTATCCCTGCATATGATTTATAACATTCATCTACAACTCAAATGCATACAAATGACATTCATAACACAACATCCATTACACATAAATTGATAATAAGAAAAACTGTCATTTTCTATTAATGGTTTAATGTTCATTACAATAGTAGAGTCTGAGATACAATTGAGTATCGACTCTTTGTATTTTTATCCCTATCTCCTATGCATTTTTCCTCCTGGCCAACTCTATATTAGCTAATCCCTCCAACCCTACCTCTACTTTTCAACAATACAAATATGTGTACAAGAGGGGCTCAACGTGATTCCCTCCAAGATAAACTAATGGTGTGAAATCACCATTCAAAACTCCTGTCTAATGGGTGAATTAAAATGACAAAAATCTACTCCAAATTAGATGTAGATCCCTCCTATCGTCAACCAATTAATGGAAACCTTATCTCGAGCTTGTGTGAAGGCACAGATTGTCTCTTCCATTGTGTCATCATTAAATGACTAGATCACGCTTTTGATTCTCAAGGAAAAATGAGAGGGTGATGCCTCTCCCTTTCTGGAATGCGCACCATGCATGCTAATCGACTAGCATGTGCTGAGGTGGAGCAATGCTTATTCATCATACTCCATGGCTATAGAAATCATGATATTTACAACATGGTTGAAATCATCTTGGATCCCAAACGTTTTCCTGGAGCTATCTCTCTACTCCTTTGCCTCATTTCTTCTGCTCCTGCATCATCCCTGCTGCTCATGCAGGTTTCCTTTTGTCCAGCTTCCTCATGTTGATCGCTTCCTCTTTTGACCCCAACATAAAATACCTTATCTCCTCAACCACCTCATCCAGCTACTCATTGGTTGGCTCTCCTTTTACAAACTAGCTTGCTACATTTATTCCTTGTCCATGGGTAAATCACACCGATATCCCATGTTGTTTTCTTCATCTCTTGTGGCGTTAACTTTCCACTTTGCTGCAACCTCCACTTCTGCAATTGCATCATCACTGGGCTTCTTCCCAACTATTACTTCTGACAGATTGACTCATGTCAGTTCTTCGATTGGTTCCTTTCCAACTTCCTCCAACTGCAACTCATGCCGGTGTATTTCCTCTAGAATGGATATATTATGGAAGCCACTTTCTGGTTCCATACTCTTTAACCAATCCTCTAGTGCCTTTAGCTCCATCTCCCATTGGGTGAGTGATCCAACTGGGTGTTCTCCTTTTGTTGGGACAGACTTCAATATCTATTCCTTCTCCATGAAAGTCTCAAGTTGTTGTATTTTTGTCACATCTATAATATATGTGCTAGCCTCTCCTTGACCTCTTGGCAAGAATATCTCAACTCCTCCAATATTAAGAATGGTCCTCTGATCCTTCTTTTCAATGGTGGAAGTTTTCAACTTCCCATCATCTTCATTCAAACGGTTCACAGTTTTGCGTGAATCTCCATTTGAGTGAGGTCTTTCTTCTTCTTCCTCCTCATCTATCAACACCTTATGATGTGAAATCTCAGCTGAGCTCGTCTCTTCTCCCTTTCCCACTTGGAAATTCATGATGTCTCCTCTACCCACCTGACAATCTATGAGATCCACTGATTCCCTCTCATTGCCCACCTGGAAACCTATGGGACCTCTTCCATATCTCTTTCCCTCATCACTGAGGATTTCAACATACCTCATCCACCTTCTTACCACCTATTTCTTCCCTCTAGCCAACAACTTATGAACAGGTCATTTATCTATCCTCTTCAAAGGCCATTCATACCTCCAACGCACCTTTGCTTCCTCCTGCATATTGAATGCTAGCTTCTCCATATCCACCTAGATTTCACTGAGCTCCTTGTCCATCTCTACTTTTCTCCTCTATGAATGGAATTCTCCTCGACAGCGTTCATAACTTCCAATGACCATCTTTATTCATCTACAACCCACCCGGTTGTTTCTCATCTACTGCACACCTTGTAACTGCTTCAACAAAGTACCACACTCTACCTCCCTTTCTTATAGAAATCAATTATACATTAGCTCTGATACCACTTTGACAGTGCATCCACCCCCTCTCTCTCTCTCTCTCCTCCTGAGGGAATTCTTGATCTCCTGGTATAGGATTGTTCAAGTCACCGAACCGAATGGTTCATCAGGCTCCTAATGGAACCAATTTAACTTGACACAAGCCCTTTACTTTCTTAGCGTAGGTTGTGTTGCACCCGCAAACCCTCTCCTTAGAAATTTTCAAACCTTAACGCCAATGGACACTAGCTCTCCATGCTAGGATCCATCCTTGATGTGACCACTGACTTATGAACTTGGGCTAGCTCCCTTCATGACTTTGTTCTTCAGAAACTTTCATGAGCTTCTTACTCCCCTTTCCCCGATTTTCGAATCGGTGAATTCTCCAGGACAAAATATATGGTCGACTTTCCTTTCACGATCAATTGTTGAGATCAAATAGTGAGTTCAGACTTTGCGAGTCCTTCTTTCTCCCACTCTTCTCCTCCCGATTTGCGAATCTATGAAGTGTTGATTTCTTGCCACTCGTCCTATCTCTATGGATGACCAAGATTTCTTCGACTCTCAGCTCTTCGGGTACTCTCTCCTCTTGAATTTTCTCTAAAGGGTCCCTCCTCCAAAGTACATAGATCTCTGTCATGTGCCCTTCTAGATCCAATGTCCTGCATTCAAATATCTCTTGGATACTTCACAAAGATCCTTGTTTTCTCTTGGGAAACCTCCCAAAGTTCTTGCAACTAAACCTCTCAATCTTCTACCACTTGTCTCCTCCGACGATGGACAATTTCATTATCTTTCAGACTTCGGAAATTCCATGACACATTTGTACACTTAGCGCAAATTTATCTTTCGAGACTTAGGCTATTCTCGACCTCCTTCTACACTCCTTGCAGAGTTCTGCGTAGACTCTATTACAACTATGCTCAGCTTGAAAACCTTCACACTTCCTCATTCCTCCATGAACCTTCTCTTTCCCTCCTGGTAGCATATCGCTCTTCCTCCTAAGCTTGTAAGATGGACTTACAGTCTCCTTGGCACACTCCTTATGCTCGAATAATTTTATTGACGACTTCTCCCTTGGCCTATCTGAGCATCTTAAGGCATATCCTTTCCTTTGTCGATGCACTCTTGCAAAGCCTTCCTTCCTTAGAGTGTTCAAGAACCCTGGGGTTCTCTTAAGGATTACAACACTTCTAGTATTGTTTCCCTTGTATGCTCTCGTACATTCTTTATGCCTTCCTAGAAAATCGTTTCAAAGTGTTCAGTAACTCTAGACTGTATTTCCCCTTACACAACCTTTCTTTCCAAGGTACCCAACCACCTTGAAACTTCCTCCCAAGTCTTTGAATTATCCTAGTGTGCCCTCCCGGAAGCTTCTGTTCTAAATCCACTGAGTCCAGACACATACTCCTTGCGTTGGCTCACAAAGTTTTCTCACTCTGTCGCACATTCCTTTCACTTAGCCTAGAGAAACATACTTAATTCAACACACTTACGGATAGAAAATTGTATCTCTATCCCTGCAGACAATTTCTAACATTCATCTACAACTCAAATGCATACAAATGACATTCATAACATAACATCCATTACACATAAATTGATAATAGGAAAAACTGTCATTTTCTATTAATGGTTGAATGTTCATTACAATAGTAGATTCTGAGCTACAACTGAGTCTCGACTCTATGTATTTTTCTCCCTATCTCCTATGAATTTTTCCTCCTGGCCTTATCTATCTTAGCTAACCCCTCCAAGCCTACCTCTACTTTGCAACAATACAAAGACTTGTAAAAGAGGGGCTCGACAAGATTCCCTCCAAGATAAACTGGTGGTGTCAAATCACCATTCAAAATGCCTATCTAATGGGAAAATTACAATGATGAAAATCTTCTCCAAATCAGATGTAGATCCCTCGTACTGTCAACCACTTAATGACGACCTTATCTCTAGCTTGTGCGAAGGCACAACTTGGCTCTTCCATCTTGTCATCATTAAATGCTTGGATCATGCTTTTGATTCTCGAGGCAAAATGAGAGGGTGACACCTCTCCCTTTCTTGAATGTGCACCATGCGTGCTAATCGACTGATGCGTGCTGAGGTGGAGAGATGCTCCTACATCACCCCTCATATCGACATGTAGTTATACACCATATGTTCTCACACATGACTTTTGTCTTCACCATGTCCTACAACTGCATCATTAGATTGGCTAGTTGAGATGGAACCTATTCCAATCCTCTTGATGTCTCTTCCCCTTCTAGTGTAGCCTCCAAATGCATGGAAATCACCACAAATTCTTCTTGAGTCGTGAAATTTTGCTGGGTGAGAGAGACTCAGATATGTAGGAGTAACCCTGTAATAAACCACTCTCTATGTTGTATGTCTTGGATTTGGAACGTGATCTTATCCAATAATATTTTGAACCATTGATCTTAGTCCCACATGGTTTCTCCTTGTTTCTTTTTTATCTCCTTGAACTTAGTAATACATAGATAATATGATTTAGTTTTATGGAATTCCCTAAGAAGATCTTACTTGATCTTTGTTAGGGACCTCACTTATGTCACCAACAAAGTGGCCTTGAACTTCATGTACCACATGAAGGCTCTGTCCCTCAATGTATTTTCTAGTTGCACAACCTTTTATGCTTCATCTGGGATCCTCTTCATAGACCATACTTCTTCACATGTTAACTAATGTTGTTCTACATCATCATTACCCATTCCATGGAACACGGGTAGCCTTGAGGTGCTATCCTATTTCACCATCTTCAACCTTGAACTAAATCCTCCTATATGACTATTGGGTGTCAATATTCTCAGCAGTAATACCCTCCTCAGTGAAGTAGCACTGAATTTTCCTTGTTCACTCATATCCTCTCCTTTATCTTCTTCTACTCCTTTTTCTCTTCTTTCTCCTATTCCAATTTATTCAATATCTATTGTTCTTTCTTATTTATTACAAACACTCAATAAGGGTGGTTCAATGGGGGGGGTAAGTCCATCTTCTTATAATGTTTCTTGTAAGGTGACCCAGACAAGTTCCTACGTGCATCTATGCAAGAACATCTACAATTCACCAATTTTTCTCCCCCACCACTAGGATATGCTCTATCTTCCTTCCTTTCTTCTACACCTCTTCTCTCCATCTCATCTTCCTTTGAGGTTGTGACACTCTGAAACAAACAAGGGGTTCAAAATTCACCTCCTGTGCCCCCAAGACCACTACTACTCCCACTACTACTATTGCTACTACTATTACTACTTATTTTCTTCTACTACTACTAATACCACTATAGTTGTTTATTCTACTGGTATCCCCACTGAACACCCTATCCTCAACACTGCACCTCTTTGCAGGCCTACCTTCACCTATTCTCCTCTCTAGAACAACACACTCTTTCACACTTCCTCTGAGTGGCCTCTCTTCTCTTCATCCCTGGCTCGAACCTTCATTACACATCGCTTCTTACCTTCCTACCAAGTATCTCATCCACTTTCCTTCTCAACTCAACTCTTATTGCATATCTCTCGACCCTCTCTCTCTTCTACTTCGTTGGGTCCATTCAATTTCTTACCTGATTTCAACAAATTCTATATCCTTCTCAATGGATCCAAATCCTTCCTCATTTTCCCCCATATTTTGACCCCCTCTAAAGCTATGAGATTTACTTAGCCATCTTGTCGGAGTCCAGTCACATTAGCCCTTTCTCCACTTACAACATCTTGATCCAGAGTGGGATTTCTTCAAACATTTGTTTTATGGACCTTCCGCAAACTTTATTTTAGCCATGCTGGAAGAGTCAATGTACTCCACAATAAATTCAATAATATATCCATCCTTTACTCAAGCAAACAAAAAATAAATGGTTCAAGTCCACTTATTGTCCAATGTCTTCATCCTATCAAGTGTGGCTATATCCCAATCCATTGGTTCTATAGGCCACAAAGTATAAATGGTAGCAATTTTCCTTTTCATCCATACATACAAAAAATAATGAAATTATGCAAAGAATGTTTGATGTATATCAATGTAGAGATATTGGTCCTTCAATATTTTAACATTGACTCTCAGACCTTGGGTCTCCCACATAAAAAAATAATGTTCCTTTGCAGTTAATCAATCTTTAATTTCCTCTTGAGATGAATACTACCTCATTTATATCCTTCATTGTTTAATACAAGACTTTTAGGTCTTGGCAAAAAAACCATTTGTTGGGTCATTTCACACTTGTGTGCCACCTTCTTAACATTAGGAAGTTTAGTTTAGACCCAGGGTTTGTCAAGACTTGCCCAAAAATGAAACCCAGAGCATCAGTATATCAATATTCATCCAAGGCCAAATAAGGTATCATCTCAGACACAATGAGGATGGTAGAGATCATTTTGTCTTGTGTCAAGGATGAAAAACTAAACACACACAGATCCATCTAGGTTATCATTCATACATTCCATAGATGTCAACCTACTATCATCATTATGTATAAACAATACACACACATATCCAAATAACACATGGGTGACACATGATAGATCAAAATCACTGAAGTGTTATTATTCTTTCCATTCCATTAAACACATGCATACATTTATTAAAACATACTTGAAAGCAACAGAGTTTCATATTCCATTAATAATTTCCAACAATTACAATACATTGGGATATGTGCACCCTTTCAAACTTTAGACATATGACACACTCACAATTACAATATGAAGCATTACAAAATTACAACACTACAGAGTCTAAGAGCAAGCTCTACGATGATGGAAAACAACAACAACTTAGTGAATGCATGACGCAACCCCTGCTCTCAACCGCAACCGGTCGCCCTCACCAGGACCTTCTCTCTCTCAGGCCTGAAGAGTCAAAGCTCTTCCAACTCCCTCGGGAGTCCTTTACCCACAGACCACTTCTCGACGATCTTCCCTTCGAGTATCGGGAGATCGGATCTTGCGATATCGTGAGACTCGTAACACTGCTCCTCGATGTTCAAACGCCGAGTCCCGAACGCCGATAGTCAACGGTCAACACTCCCGTGTATGGGGGAATTCCCTATCGGGAAATCGGCGGATGAAAGGAGGCGATCTTCTCACCTTTCAGCACCCCGAACGCTGATGTGCGATGCTACGTGCTGTCCTCCGCTCCGTCTCCGTGGGTCCCGTTGCAACTCACGGCTTCACAGTTCCTCCGTGCTCGCTTCGACTTTGAAAATTCCGAAGTGTCGAGTCCCGACTCCTCGGGATCTCGTGCCACCTGTCCCTCCTATGACCGACGACTCCGATTAAATCGATAAATCGCAACTCGCGATTTCGACGTGCATGAATTGCTTGCACTCGCCAACCCCGATATGCCGATACACGATGGCCAACAGTTTCTGCCTGCGCTTGAAGACTCCCTTCTTTCAGAAGTTCAAGTCGTCGATTCTCCTCCTCTTGAAGAGTTCTCCACTTTACCACCTTTTCCCTGTATGAACTTCACAGGGGTCTGCTCCCACCAGAAAAAAAGGCGCTATCCCTCCTGAGATGAATTTTCTCTGACTCCTTCAGAGATCTTTCGAGCAACCTGCTCGCACTCAACCTTCGATCACTCTCCAAGTGTTGAAGTTTTCCAAGTCCGGTGCACCCTCAGTCACAGTGACCCCGACCTTTCCCTTTTCAGACTTGCTACCTGAGATTTCAATCCGACCTGCACTTCATCTGCACGGCTCGAATAACACAAATCAACCCCGAGTTTAACGAGAATGAGAGTTTAACTGTAGAGCCTCCTTGACGCACTCTATGCAGAGGAATTCAACTGCACTCTATGCAGGAATATCCTGGCTCAAACAGAGAAACAATTGAAACTCATTCACTCATTCTCTCAGGTTTCGAACCTGATATGCAATCACATATGCAGCATATAGAAGATAAACATAAAGAGAAGCAAGTATGCAACAGCATAACATTAACAACACACACAACTCAAACACAGCCATGGAATTGAATCAAGGGCTTTCTTCTATTAATTCAATCTGTACATGGGTGTTCTCCACAAGTTCTCCGAGTAGCTCTTCTTCTACTCCTCTATGCTAATGCTGAATGATTCTCAGGATAATTTTATACAATGTACAAGGAGGGTGCCTATATTCGTTTTCCCTCCTGGAAAATGAAACTATCTAATCTACAACTAACCCTATCTACCAGCATTAAAACTATTTAATGTCTTATTATCTACATTACAATACAAGTGCGCTTCATATAAATGCGTTCATTCAAACGACGGCGCAACAATCCTCATTGTGATTCAAAAATGTATGCGCTGGTATTGTCCAGCTGTCCTTCTCTTTCCTCCGCGCTGGCTCGCTTGATGAAGTCGTAGATGCTCCTGCATCAATGCACTAAATGGCTAACTTTATTTATGTTGTCATTTCTCCCTTTTATAGCTTTGTCTGCATTAGAAGCTTTGTCTCGATCAATTTTTTTCCACTTTCTCTAGTGAATAACATCCTCTCACACCTATCCATCTTCTTACACTCCATGTATCCTTTTTGGAATCGAGGAAATATTAATTGTATCACGAACTCATGTTTTTTTTTCTCTATGTTCTCTTTTGATGCTTGTTGTAATCATTCAAGGATATTTCTTGGTGATTCCTTTCTTGATTTTGGAATGCACCTTCTTTCTTTCTGATGTGATTCACAAAACTTCGACCAGTGCATGTTTCACTAGAAAATTTGGGTCATTTTGCGACAACTATTTCGATGCTCTTACGACGTTATGTCGTGGATATTATGACAAATATTGAGTCTCACAAACATCACTTCACGTGACATGGAACATGCAATGAACCTGGATTAATGTTGCAATTGCAACAACAATAGGGAAGTTGTCACGATTGCGACAAAAAATAAATACTATCGCCAGAATGACTAAGTAAAGAAATCATCGAAAGAGCGACCAACTAGGGAAATCGTCGCAATAGAGACCATAAAGAGAGCTCATCGCATCCTCGACAATATTGGAAAAGAAGAGGAAACTTTTGTGATGAAGGGGTCGTCGCAATTGCTATGGGGGTAGGGTATATTGTGACAAAGTCGCTATACAATTTTCGTAATTTGTATAGAAATTTCGTCACTAATGGAAAAGTTTGTGATGAAGGGGTCGTCACAATTGCAATGGAAACAAGGTATATTGTGATGACGTTGCAATACAATTTTCATAATTTGTATAACAAGTTCATCGCAATATTTGTACATGTTGTCACAATTGCGACGAGAACAGGGTATATTGCGACGAAGTTGCTATACAATTTTCGTAATTTGTATAGCAAGTTCATTGCAATATTTGTATAGGGCATCGCTCTTGTGATGACAATAATTTATTTAAAATAAAAACAAAATTTTATTTTTTAGCAAAAAAAAATAAAATTGTTTTTTGAGCTAATTATAGAAGGTGCTATGATTGCACACTAAAGAGGTCATCCAAGTGAAGTTTTTGGTTGGTTGGTTGGTTCGTTGATTCAGTTGACTAACCCGATTGTTCTAACTAACTATCTTCTTAAAACAATTACATAATTATATCAAAAAACAATACTCTAACTTAGATTTACATATTTAACATCTTTGTGGCCTCAAATCCTTCTTTGTCCTAAAAAGGTGAGGAAAAATAAATACTCAAACATTCCAAAGAAATTATTGCTTTGTTGTTCAAATAAACTCTAATGACCTTATATATGATTTTATATTCTTTTTTTATATTTACTCATGGGTTATACATTTTAATATGGTGCCATTAAATACCTTCTTTGAATTAGTGTCCTTGCCTCTACATTTCTAGGCCATGGTTTCTAACATAAGGAGGGTTTTCCTAGGGAGATAATGCTAAGTCCTATGATTTAATTTCTAGACAGGTGAGGAAAAGGACTTTGTTTGACTTGGGTTGACTTCTTTAAACTGATGCTTCAATAAAAGTAAGAGAATAGAATGCTCAATGAATGCTTGAAATGAAAACACTTACTTTATTAAACACAACACACCAATGCACCATTACTCATAATTAGTGATGAAACAATATACAATGTTCAAGGTGAAACTTTCAAAGTAAAAATTACATATTCATTCACAAGATAGTTTTCATTTAGCAAATTTCATATGTGCAAGAAGTGAAGCATGAACAAGTACTTATGAAACATTTAAGCATGAAATTGGGTCATTATGATAGCAATGAAATAGAGAATCATTGTAACAAGTTCATAACCAATATGAGTTTGCATCCATTCAATAAGTATATGCCATAAAACACATGAAGTGTCATTATTGTAAAGAGAGAATAAGGCAACGAGCTCAATGTAATAACTTTAGAAGAAATACAATGCTACCAGATTAACAAATTTCATTATTATATGTCAAGGCAGAAAAATTATATCATTAACCAAACTTATCATTCATTCATCAACACTCAGAAATTAATCTGTTTCTCATCATACAATATAGATCAATTCTTTGGAACCATGATCGTCGCATGAATCGACCCTCTCAAATAGAAAACAATATAAATGTTTCACTATTTGGGTAGATTATTTGGGGTGGTTAGGGTAGGAATGTATCGTGGTCAACCAACCAAGCCAAAAGACATGAAAACACCACAACAAAATGTGGTTAACAAACCTTCATACAATAGTGAAAGGAGGCAACGATTGGACTAATTACAAGGTCCTTTGGAATTCCTTAACATATTTTGGCTTCTTTGGGATGTGGAAAACAAGGTGTCATAAAAACATTGCAAGACATCAACACTTTAATCACCATTGACAATGGAATACTTCTGCAGTTTTATGACAGTCTTGGATAATAGATAAGAGGTAAGTCAAGGCTTTAAATAGAATGACAGATCCATCATACTTTTGTGTGATACCTCATCAAATAAAATAATTAAATGAGCCAAAATAATGTTGGATAGAAAAAAAGATATATGTGTTAAGAGGGAGGCTTACTTGTAAGTGCAACTCAGACTAGGTTATAATAGGGTAACCCCCTTCCATTATACCTAATAAGGGTTATTATACTATAAATTAGGTTAAGGAACCATATATATACTTTTACTAACTAAGGAAGGTTAGGATATCTATAAGGAAGGTATGTGAGTTAATGTTTTGGTGATTATTTCATAGTAAGGTTTTGGTGATAACCTAGTAGAAGATAAGGTATGTTAGGGTACTTATCCTTTACCTTGACTTTCCTAGTAGGTGAGTAGGGGAAGCCAAGTGATATGACATTTCAGAATCCCATAGTCAAGTTATATGATTTACCTAAATAAGGATTTGTGATATATTTAAAGGTGAGATATGAATTTATGATGTTAAAATTTTATGATGTTCAGGTACATATCATGAAATCAAACTTAATTCATGTTCTTTTTAAGGTTTTTTAGTTGAATCAATTAAATTGTGATTTAGAAATGAATGAGTCAAAACCTACCATAACTAACACAAGTGGAACCCTTAATTCATTGTGGTATAAATTTTCCTTGTAAATCCTTGAAGCAATATATCCTAGAACTTTGATCCCCCTCAGTAAATATTGCATTGTTATGATAAATGAAAATGAAAATTGAACTTGTATAAGGTAACATAACCACCTAATAGTTCCAAACATTTAAAATATTGTATTTAATTTAAGAGGGGCATTGCCATCATGATCATCTTAAGTATCATTGTCATTATATGACTATAACCAAGTTCATGTATAAATGAAGTCCTTTAATATTAGTAAACCCACTCTAAACTGTTTCTAATGACAATGATAAATGCACCACTAAGACATCATAAATATACTAGAAAACACCAAAACCTACTTGGCATAACCTACACTTTGATGGTGCTTAATAGGGATTGATAATAAATGATGGTGTCATCTAATACAACGAAAGGCACTTGGCATTGGCATACTTTGGTTACATGTGCAATAAAAAGTAGCAACGAGGCTAAGTTCAAATACTATTGCAGGATTTAAACTTAGAAAGGGATCATCTACAAATACAATATGTTATAAAAGAACTTCATTGTTAAGTGTTTATGGGGTTAATAATGTTTTCTCTTTATGTTATTATTTATCTAATGACTGAAGTAAGTGGGCCAATTGGGTCTCAATTCATTCTCCTTCTCATCTAAATGGGTCCCAAGTCTCTATTGTTATCTTTGCATGTGGATGTGGGTCAAGTATTGTAATATGGAGTTGGGATATAATAACATATTTGATGTGTTACGGTGTGTGTGTGTAATAACGTATATATTTTATTACATATATGTGTAATAAAACATACATATATATTCTACTACACATATATGTAATAACATATATTACAAAAAACATGAATTGTAAGTTTGGCGAAGCTCATTGTGAGAGGCACTGAAAAACAAAGCCTTCTCCATTCTATTTTGAGTTCAAGGATTATTGTGGCTCCCTAATAGGGCTTGTCTCTAGATGCTTTCATAGATTTCCATCCTAGTAAACTACCGAGTCCATTTTGTTGGATCAATGACTTCAACATACTATCCCATCTATTTCTTTGTTGATGGAAGTGTCATTTTGTGTGAAAGGCGATGTGGTAAATAATTTGTTTGTTGGGTCCACCAAATTTGTATTTCAATATGTAGGACACTTTCATGAACTAATTATAAATATTTCAATATGTAGAGGACCTCTCATAGACACAATGCTCCCTTGCACATCAATGAATTTTTTTTAAAGGGACAAATTAGTTGACATATGGTCAAAACTCTATCATTGTTGCCATTATTGTGCCCTCTAATCGACAAGGTGAAGATTTGAATTTATTTCAGCATTAAAACAATCAATGTTTATATCATGAACCTCTATATGGATTAACATGACCATGAGAAGAATAATGTATGGAAATATGAAGAAAGTCTTGAAACCTTGAATAACCCTCTACATATTGTATACATGAAGATTGAGATGATGCACATGTGTGAAAGAGTAAATGTTTGACATCACCATTTCTAACCCCTCATGTTTAATCCTTAATGTTGTTGAAGAAACAAAATAAATTTCATGGAACTAAAAACATTAAATTGTTTCCAAAATTGTGCCCTCTAAGCGACAAAGTGAAGATTTGAATTTATGTCAACATTATAACAATGAGTTTTTATATTATGGACCTCTATATGGATTAACATGACCATGAGAGGATTAAAGTAGGAAAATATGAAGAAAGTCTTGAAACCTTGAATAACCCTCCACATATAAATTGACAATGGCAATGTTATTTTGTTTCTTTGTCATGTGAGACACAATGAAAAGAAGGATAATGCTTTGAAAAAATATTATAAAATGATTGACATGGCCATTTCCAACCCCTCATGTTTAATCCTTAAAACTTATTATTGCATCTTCCCAAAATTTTCTTTTTGGATGTTGCACCAAGTTTAAAGTTTTCACATTGCTTGGAAAAAGTTTCTTGCCACATGTCACATGTCACAATACTTTAAAAGTTGCATATATCATGTCACAAGAGTTTGGAAGCTGCATATTGCATATTCAAGTTCTATTTGTTGCCTAGACTCCATAGCCCAAGCACAAGGCTCCAGGTCTTTCTTGCATTCTCACGTCTTGAATCAAGGAGTATTGAATCAATATATACCAAGTCTTATAAGAGAAGATAAAATTATCATTAAGTGTATAACAAAATTACATTCACAGATATATACAAGCCATAGAAATAGCCTAGTGTATATTATCAGATGGAAAATTACCCATAATGTCAATGCATTATATGCATCATTACATGTTCAGCCATATAATGTACATCTAACTATCTTATAAAATGATTACATGACATCATGAATTTCTTTTAGTCTTCTTTTGTTCTTTCTAGGTATTAAGTAATTCATGCATCTCCATGTCTTTGTTTACTGGGTTCTCTTCAGCAGTTGATGTTGTTTCAGTCCTTTCACATCGAGTACGTCTAGTATCGTACCCATGGCATGGATGCTACAGTGAGGGGCCATCACCTACAAAAATAAAAAATATTAAATTTATATGGCCAATTTTTAAACATCATTGAAGTAGTTCATTAATATTAAAAAAAAAAATCTACAATGTAATTATTTACCTGGTCCTCTAGTTGGCATTGTTGGAATGGCTTCCGACCTGTTCACTTGATCTTCAGGTCGAGGAGGATCAACTATGACATTCTCTTCCATTGAAATGTCAAAACTTATAAGTACAAAATTATTCAGTATATGATTAATATATAGACATTTTACCGTCGTGGGCCTCAGTCACAGGAACATCTTGGGGCTGCACCTCATTGGGTTGGGGCTATTGGGGAGCACTATGATCTTCTGGCTGCGTTGCTCTATCAACGCTATGTTGTCCAATATTAATGGTTTCGTTGATAGTGTTTCTCCCCTCATTAAAACAACGTAAGACATTAAATTATGGACGATATCAAACATTTACGCATTTTATAAGTAATGAAAGGTTAATGTGGACTGATTTTTATTTACCTTATCCTACAAATTGGATCTTGGGGTCTACCCCATGATTTCCCTATGATCAACCACAACTTTATAACTATACTTGTAACCAATTTGAAGGTCTTCCTCCATGGTTTCAGTTCTGAATTCTTTGCCCTACAGTGCATATGGGTATGATTTTTTAATGTTTTTGGCTGCAATTACCTTAAAGTTGCAAGGTGATACAAATAATATTCTTAAGATGTTTGGGTACTTATGATTCGTGATTGTAACCTCTATTAGCCGTCCTCACCTAGCTTGTATTGGCCATGTTTGGAAATCCTTTCTTTGGTTTCCTTCGAAGTGTCAAGCAACCTATCATCAAAATTTTCAAGTATGTTATATATAACCACACTTTTATTTAGATCTAAAGAAAAATAAAGCTCGTATTGAAATAAAAAAATTGTAATTTACCTTGGTGTACCAATTATTTGTTCTCCTGAGTTTTTCAAAATATTCTCTTTTTCATCATCAATGATCGTCTTCCACTCCCTCTCTGGAATTGAGGGAGGATGCTCATACCTAGGATTTCCTGCCAAGCTTCATCTATAAACATCCCACGTATATTTTAAATACTCACTCGTTGCAGAGGTGAATTCTTTTTTATTGAACGTTTCTACTCCAAAGAGGCCTTCAATATAATCCATAAGTTCCTTTTTGAGGTTGAGATTCTGGCAATTCCACCTCATGTGTAAGGTTTCCCCAAAAATCAACAAGGTCTTGCTCTCTAGGTGCCTATAAAAAAGGTTGTTTTCTACAGAGAAAAATATATGATCATTAATTTAAAATTAATAATCTAGATGATTTATGTATGAGAAGTACAACATTAAACGATTAAAATATGAATTAAAACTACCTGGGAGTCTTGATTGTTTTAATGGAATTCCATTATCGTCGACCAAAAATGTGCACGAAAGGGTCCCCGTTCTTGTCAGACGTCTAGCTCTAGGAAATGCAACCATATCAACCACATCACTATGATCCTCATCTTTGCCACCATCTCTAGACTTTGATTGAGGTGTGGATTCCTGGCGATGCATGCCATGGCTCCTATCTAAATTAGGTGTGGAAGATGGAGAATTAAATAATACTCTAACAACTATATGACTGCTCACATCAGGACTCTGTAGTGTCTCTGTAGCACCAATACTACCAACATCAGACTGAACAAGCTCCAAAAATGCCTTTATAAAAAAGAAAATGTTTTTTTGTGAGATAATGTAAAAGTTAAAGAACAAAGTATCATAATTGAACATATGAGTACATTAAAAAAACACACTTTAAATTATGGTTATTACCTTATATGTGTTAAGTTGTGACATAAGGAGATTGATCTTTTCTTTGACGTCGGGAGTTTGATTTTGACGATCTAAGAAACTAGCAAGTTCCTTGTTAGCTTTAACGGTCTTTTTTTTTATTAAGACCACCAGATCAACGGATGAACAAAATTCGTCCTCATCAGAAGAATAATGATAAACATGGCCTGCGGATTACATATAATTTCAACAAAAACATTGTTATTTCAATAAAATTATATAAGAAAATAATAAAAACAACGTAAAAGGAAAGTGGAAATTGATAATCATTTACATGTTCTGCGACTGGCCCTTTTCCACGATCACCCTGCCACATTATAATATAATTAGAACCCCCAAATATTTAAAAAATTGTTAATGATAACAAAAAAACAATGTTAAAGATAATATTTACAACAATGTTAAAGATAATAAAAAAATATAATGCAATACGTAGAGGTTTCTTAAAGAGGTGTTGCATAAGAACCTACCCACTATTAGTCAATGTTTCTATTCAATTCAAATGGTAATCCACTAATAAATCTTCCCCGTGAGCTATCTTTTTTATTGTGCATAGGACTACCCAATTCTCTTCATGTCCCTCATATATGCAATTCGGTTGTTTGTTTGTTGTCCCGGGTCGTGTACTGTTTATAAACCCTGCGACATTGTCAGAATCTTTAGGCCTTCCATCAATATAGATAGTCGCTCCCTTATTTTTATCCGTGTTTATTAGTTGTATATAATTTGTGGAGAGTGAATATCTCTGCATACTTCTCATGTACCGGATCCACCACATACAATCGTTATAATTCTAACACGGTCCGACATAGTCCATCAATTCAGTTACTGTATTGTATTTTACAATTATTCCATCCATGGAAAATAGCCCCAAGCCATGCAGGGAGGATGGTGCAATGCGATATGTCCTATTGTATAAAATGAAGTCAACATCTATAGGAGGTAGTTCCTTAGGTTCCCATTGTTTCACCAGATGCTTATACCTTAGTGGAACGTCTATGTATTTTATGCTCTCATCATCATAAGAGCATGATCCTCCTTCGGCAAGAAAACATTTCATGCGTCTACAAAATTTTATTCTGACTTTTTCACCTTTGGTCCTTGTTTGCTTATCATATCTACTAGATCCAGTCGCATTTTCGGCCTCTATTTGTCCTAAGATTTCCTCACTCGACAAAGAAATATCTCACAGGTACCTGTTTGGTTGTACCTTTAGTTGCATGTGCACGTGTTGTTAGTTAGTAGTCCATCATCATATTCAAAGTTCTAAATAAAAATTTTATATCTTTAGTTTTGGATGCACAATTAGACTAGGGTGAAATTACCAATATTAGTGGTCAACCACCTAATTTAATGTGACATCCCTCTTGATTTTGGACATATTAAGGACATATTAATGTGATAACACTAAGGACATGATAAATTTATCATAGGGATCTAAGAAAAAAATAGTAGTAAGGTTGTTGTTTGTTGGATTTGTGCAAATTAGAATTATTATAAGAAATGTCCATTGAAGATGAGGGTCAATGCTATGGAGTAAGAAATACAACTATTAGTTGGTGTGTTTCAAATCTTGGGTGATTTAGTTGGCAATATGTCTAAGGCAAGCCAAGAGTAGAACTATACAAATATTAGTTTTGTTCAAGCCAAGATTAGAACTATACAAATATTAGTTTTGTTCAATCCAAGTTGAAGAGTACGTTAGTTATGGCGATGGTTAACAATAGTGCAACCCACATTTTTATGTAGGAAGTAGTGGTTGTTAAACTCAATGTGCAGTTGAAATTGGTGTAGTCTCTTTTCAAGGCAGTAAGATATAGTAGTTAGTTGACAGAGACATGTAGTTAGTTAGTTTTTATGCCATCAAGAACAATTGGCCAAGAGTCCCTGAAATGTTTTGGGATGCGACTTGAAACTGGGCATAAAACGAATATTGAGACTCAGATTGAGGAACCATCCACTCTTACTGGGATAGGATTTCAGCTAGAGCACCCCTCACTCCCGGGTGCCATCCCTCAAAAATTGCTTTACTCATTGATTTCGACAACTAGTGCTTTTCTCAGTTTGAAGCAATGCAACAATTGGATTAAGGGGTCCAATTTATGAAACCATGCCTCAAGAGAATATGGATAATTTGGTCACCTATTCCATGCCTAAAAAATATTGCAACATCCCATGGAACTCAAAAATGTTACTCTGTTAGTCTTTTACGCCCTGAGTGGAAATTGGCCAAGAGTCCCCAAAATGGTTTGGGATGCGACTTGAAACTGGGCATAAAATGAAAATAAAGACTCAGATTGAAGAACTGCCATCTCTGTTGGATTCTTGACATAGTATTTTAGCTAGATCACCCCTCACTCCTGGTTCCAACCCCTCGAATGTTTTTTTTTTCATCGATTGTGATAACTAGTTCTTTGCTCAATAAGAAGCAATGGGACATTTGGATTTAAGGGTCCAATTTACGAAACCATGCCTCAAGAGTGGATGGAAAATTTGGTCACCTATTCCATGCCTAAAAAAGCATGCAGAATCTCATGGAGATAAAAAATTCTTCTCTGTTAGGGTTTTATGCCCCGAGGATGAATTGCCAAGAGTCCCCGAAATAGTTTGGGGTGCGACTTGCAACTGGGCATAAAATGAAAACTGAGACTCAGATTGAGGAACTGTCGACTCCGATGGATTCTTGGGATAGGATTTCATCTAAAGAACCCCTCACTTTCAGGTTGCATGCCTCGAAAGTTGCTTTACTCATTGATTTTGAGAACTAGTGTTTTTATTAGTTTGAAGCAAACCAACATTTGGATTAATGGGTCCAATTTACGAAACCATGACTCGGGAGTAGATGGAAAATATAGTCACCTAGTCCACACCTAAAAAGTCTTGCAACATCTCATGAAACTCAAAAATGATGCTTCGTTAGGTTTTTATGCCCTCAGGAGCAATTGGCCAAGAGTCCCCAAAATGGTTTGGGATAAGACTTGAAACTCGGAATATAATGAATATCGAGACTTGGATTGAGGAATCATTGAATCTTATGGATTCCTAGGATAATATTTCATCTATAGAACCCCTCACTCACAGTTTTCATCCCTCAGAAGTTGATTTAATCATTGATTTTGAGAACTAGTGTTTTTCTTAGTTTGAAGCAATGCAACATTTGGATTAGGGTCCAATTTAAGAAACCATGCCTCGAGAGAGGATGGATAATTTGGTCACCTATTTCATGCCTAAACAAGCTTCCAACAACTCACGAAACTCAAAAATGTTACTCTATTAGTCTTATATCCCCTGAGCAGGAATTGACCAAGAGTCCCCGAAATGGTTTGCGATGTGACTTATAATTCAGCATAAAACAAAAACCAAGTCTCAGATTGAGGAACCTTCATCTCTGTTGGATTCCTCTCATAAGATTTTAGCTAGATCACTGCTCACTCCTAGTTCCAACCCCTCTTAAGTTGTTTTTTTCATCGATTTCGATAACTAGTGCTTTGCTCAGTAAGAAGCAATGCAACATTTGGATTTAGGGGTCCAATTTACAAAACCTTTCCTCGGGAGAAGATGGAGAATGTGGTCACCTATTCCATTCCTAAAAAAGCATGCAAAATCTCATGGAGCTCAAAAATGCTTCTCTGTTAGGATTTTATGTCCCAAGGATGAATTGCCAAGAGTCCCCAAAATGGTTTGGGATCTAACTTGCAACTGGGCATAAAATGAAAAAAAAGACTCTGATTGAGGAACCATTGACTATGATGTATTCCTGGGATAGGATTTCATCTAGAGGACCCCTAACTCCCAGGTGCCATGCCTCAAAATTTGCTTTACTCATTGATTTCAAGAACTAGTTTTTTCCTTAGTTTGAAGCAAACCAACGTTTGGATTAAGGGGTCCAATTTACGAAAGCATTCCTATGGAGAGAATGGAAAATATAGTCACCTATTCCATGCCTAAACAATCTTGAAACATCTCACAAAACTCAAAAATGTTGCTCCGTTAGGTTTTTATGCCCTCAGGAGCAATTGGCCAAGAGTCCCCGAAATGGTTTGGGATGCGAATTGCAACTGGGCATATAACGAATATCGAGACTCGGATTGAGGAACCATCAACTCCAATGGATTCCTGGGATAGGATTTCATCTATATCACCCCTCACTCATGGGTGCTATGCCTCAAAAGTTGCTTTAATCATTGATTTCAAGAGCTAGTGTTTTGCTTAGTTTGAAGCAATGCAGCATTTGGATTAAGGGTCCAATTTACGAAACCCTACCTTGGGAGCAGATGGATAATTTTGTCACCTATTCCATGCCTAAACAAGCTTGCATCATCTCATGGAACTCAAAAATGTTGCTCTGTTAGTCTTTTATGCCATGAGCGAGAATTAGCCAAGAGTCCCCAAAATGGTTTGGGATGCGACTCACAACTAGTCATAAAATGAAAACCGAGTCTCAGATTGAGGAATCGTTGTCTCTGTTGGATTCCTGGCATAGGATTTTAGCTAGATCACCCCTCAGTCCCAGTTTCAACCCCTCAGAAGTTATTTTTTTCATTGATTTCAATAACTAGTGTTTGCTTAGTAAGAAGCAATGCAACATTTGGATTTAGGGGTCTAATTTACGAAACCATACCTCGGGAGTGGATGGACAATGTGGTCACCTAGTCCATGCCTAAAAAAGTATGAATAATCTCATGAGGCTCAAAAATTCTACTCCTTTAGGCTTTTATGCCCCGAGGAGGAATTGCCAAGAGTCCTCGAAATGGTTTGGGATACGACTTGCAACTGGGCATAAAACAAAAAATGAGACTTGGATTCAGGAACCGTGGACTCTAATGGATTCCTGGGATAGGATTTCAGCTAGAGCAACCCTCACTCTCGGGTTCCAACCCCTCAGAAGTAGTGGACAATTCTAATGTGGACAATTTTGCATGGAGGCATTTCTCCCAAACCTCTTAATGAAATATTGTGAATCTATGGTGCATGTACAAATATGTGAGATGTGGGTTTATGATAATATTTTGAATTTTCCAATAACATTCTCCATTGACCTTGTGTAAACCATTCCATTTAATGTTTGTTTCACTAAGTGCAAAGAACAATGTTGGAGAATTATAAGACGTAAGTTAGGTATGAGCTATTTGTTACCTCTTTATTACCTTTTACTTTAATTGTATCCATATTTTGTATTGATCAAATGAGGAATTAACCCAAAACCAATGACATTAGACACAAACTCAATCCTAAGTCCAAATAAGGAGAAAAAACAACACATGATAATTAATCTAGGATTCAAGCATGCAAACAAACCTTCTCACAAAGAAGCGCTAGTTGGTGATGGAATCCAACATCGCAGAATCGATGCATGAACGGGTTGAGTTTCGATGGGTGGGAAAGTTACATTGATAACCTGGTTAACGAAATAACGCCCTGGTGCAAGTTACCTCATCGGGCAGTGGGTAACCCTCCAAGGAGTCTAAGTGAGTCTAGCCAATGTTGATCCCAAGTACAACACCACCTTCCCTGTGCTGTCACCTTCTGTAGGAAGACTAAAAGATTATGGCCTCTATGGTACCACCTACTATACCAAAGAAGAGGGGTGACAGTCAACAACCGACACCAAGACCAACAAAGTATGGTTGATTACTCTGAGGGCCCCAATGCAACCTCGTGATTGACCCTTGTGTTAGAAGGGCTTCCCAAAGTAGTGATATAACAACTGGATTTCACTCCCTAACTCAAGGCTTTATGTTTGTTTAGTAGCTTTGGAAATTTATTCTCACAATCCTATTCCAGAGCTCTACACCTAAGCTAATATGGGTTTGAAGAGCCCTAGAAAATTTGCTAGATAAATTTTAATTAGCACTTGATTTTAGGTTGTTGTTACTCAAAGGAGTGGTCATGAAAATGATGGCATTTTGAATTGACTCTTTAAACCATGCAAGAGGAAAATGAATTGCAATAAATTCAACTTCGATGAAAACTAGATATGGGAAGGAGCAAGAGGTTTTAAGAAAAGAATTAATTTCTTGATGGATTACTATGTGTGCAGTACTGCAAAATGACCCAAATTTTAAAAATACCATGCAAATGTCATAGTTCACTTAGTACACCTATACAACATTGAATCAAATGTCATCATTTCTAACATAGTAAAATTTTATGATTATAGACACCACCATACACATCTTGAATACTCATAGGGATCACGGGGTCTTCACCTTGTTGATACAACATCCATGCAACATGCATCCCACATTTTCACACAACTCCATCCATTCCTACATTATGCATCATCCAACTTCCATTGCTTGAAGAGGTGGAAGAACTAGAAGGGGATGAATCGTATAGACCAAAAGACTCCCAATGGGGATGTGTGCTTCAATCCTAAATGGACCAATAATAAAGAAGGTTCTCTTTAATGGTTTTTTTTATTTATGTTCAATTTTAGTGCTCTAAGCTACAATTTTACAGGGTTTAAGGCCTTCAATAAAAACTCCTTTGCAAGTTTGGAAACAATCCTATTAATTTTCCTTAGAAAGTTTTATGCATTCATAGCTAAGAATGTAGTGAAGGGAATTTCATATCTTTGCACTTTGCACTTTGCATCTACAAACAAAAGGATAAGGAGAAAGGGTGACATGATGTAAAGGCTATGGGGAAGGTTGATGCACATAGCAGAAATCACATAAAAATTAAGGGGCTATGTTAAGTGTAAAGGAAAGTGAAGTGGAGTGTTGATGTGGAGCTATATACCAATGTGGATGCAAAGGTATAGACTATGGGGTTTGAAAGAAATGAGGCATGCCCTTCACACTTCACATTAGTACTACTATGGGGCAACAATAATCTTGGTGACTAGGAGGAAGTACAACTACACCCTATGTAATGTGGTTGAGTGAAAACTAACAACTATGGATGTACATATATGGATGTGTCTCAATCTAATTCATATAAATTCCAGGTACATCGTCTAAAGTAAGGTACATGTGACTCAACATAAGTATCAATCTGAGGGCATGTACACAATTCCAATACAATATAAGAAGTGATTCATGTCAAATGTAAATTCCATTAGTTGGATCACATTAAGAATCATCTTCAAAATTCACAATAATTCATAGAATCCATATAATGTTTCAAGTTTAGGTATGGGAGGGTTATCATTTTCCCCTATTACATGTGCCAATACCTAGGGAAGGCAAGGAGACTAGCTCTGTCACCTCTCTTGGTGATTACAAATAGCACAATCATCATGGATGTTAGAATGTGAATGTATGTGCTAATTTTACCATAGAAAATATCACTATTTTCACCCAACCATAGGCCGAAGCCACCCTCCGAGCACCTTAACCTTGAAAAAGAATCACTCTGGAAGCAAACCCTAGGCCAGATACCCAAACAAATGGTAGCACATCTTTCTCCAAGGATAGTGCACCAAACCATAACCAATAGATAGTCCAAACCATAACCAATATATAGTCCAAGCCAAAACATAATCTTCTAGCTGCATCAGCTGTAACTACAACTCTCCTCCAAACTTGCGCACAAACTGGCAAACTGCAGTGCGCACAAGTGAGCTCTACAGTTCTCAGAATGCTTTCTAGAATGAAGACTTGCCTCATGTATTTATACTAATTATGGCTAACTGCCTAGGCCGACTTCTCATTCTGGGTGCCTATTTACTCAGTATATAATATTTCTTCTGGCCGACTTCTTCTCTTGGAGGATAATAACCTAATACAAATTATCCTCTTGAGTTGAATTGTCTTCTAGCATTATTATCCAACTCATTAGGGTTTCTTCTTGCTTCCTGGAATATTCTATTCTCATCAGGTTTACATGTGGAGGTAAATACCTCCCGCATCTACCATAATATCAACAGATCTCACCCATTGTGATCAAGTTCAACCTAGAGGCTTTGGCTAAATGAACAGTCAACAACAAAAGAAGCAGTGATGGCATGGATCAAAATGAATTTGATTTCCAGTCTAAACTCTACCATGATGTGCCTAATGTCTAGAATTCACTAGATCTATCATCTAATTTTATGTTAACACATGACACTATGACCATGTAAATTTTAAATTCTTAATACACAATAAAATTTGCACATTATCATACCTCCAACGTTCTAGATAGTAGAAAGTAAATCTATAGATTGTTATGATGTAAATGTGAGTTGTTATAGTTTGATGGAGTTTAATTATGATGTGAGTTGATGTTATGATCCATTTTGATGTGAAAATGTGTATTTGATTTCATTTATATCATGCATTGTATTTTTGTGATCTTGAATGAAATGGATTTCTTATATGTGAGGGCTCCTTTCTTATCTTGAAACCCTTTAGCCCATGTTTCACGTTTAGTGGTTTTTTCTTGTTTTGTTTCCCAGTCCAAGCCATTAGTACTAGATGAAGAGGAAAGTGATATCATCTCACCAAACACATCAAAATTGATTCCAAAGACAGGAAAACCATTCAAAAGGTATAATATTATGTTGGTTGAGGAGTAATAAAAAGATTAAACTATGCCAACTAGAAAGCCAAGGACAATTGCTTCAAGCTAGAAAATGGTTTACAAAATACTGACTCAAAAAGATTTTCAATATTTGACAAACAAGATGATGGATGGTCAATCCATCCAATATCAACTAATTGAGTGACCAACAACATTGACCAACATCAACCATCGATCATTGGACATTGATTGGAAGACAAAAAAGGACAGGCCAAAACCAACCTATCTAATACTGAAATGGTTCTTACTAATAACTTACAGACATTATCTTGTATAAATAGAAAACCTGAACACTAAATCATTGGTTTAGAAGTAGAAATAGATAAAGCTTAGGAGTTTAATATTGAAATAAGAGATAGCAAGGAAGATTGTTCTATTTTTTTATCATTCCTTTGAGAAGTCATTCAGGAAGGGTGAGGGAAGTAAGGCTCTATACTTTGTACTTTTTCCTTATATAGCAATAATACACATCTTTTGTTTTTCTATGTTATTTTCTATGTGTTGTTTTGTATATGCTATCCATCAAAATCTATAGGTAGATGTGAGTGGTGTATCTCTATTATAGCGCACACATACTTAATGAAAATGTAATCTACCTTGCATTAGACAAATCATTATGACCATTAACACACTGCCAAATACGGTTAAATGAGTTGTACTTGATGTTGATTCCAGGTACCAAAGGCCAAGACTATTAAAATAGTGCCTATTTTTCTTAATTGGCATACCCAAGCAAGGTACAAAAATGCATGAATTTACTATGAATTTACTGTTCTAACTAATGCATTTTCCTGTTTAAACACCTTTGAGAATTAAGATGAATTATGCTTCATTGACC
Organism: Picea engelmannii; assembly: GCA_009831015.1. Lineage (NCBI taxonomy): Eukaryota > Viridiplantae > Streptophyta > Pinopsida > Pinales > Pinaceae > Picea > Picea engelmannii. Next base: position 280,408 of record ML783367.1, on the reverse strand, counting down.
AGTCAAGTTTCCCTATTAAGATTTCCTTGCAAAACTTATTTATGGACAATATATATATATATATATATATATATATATATATATATATTGAGTTGAAATCAACTACAATGCTTTTCTCCATTCATGATCACTCATGAAGAATATTTTAGACAAATAAGATTTCATGAGCTATATTGTTGATACACTACTATTTGCATTCAACTCTGACATCCAAGAAAACATGTATTTATATGAAAAAAAATCCTATAATTCTCCCTCCAGAAATATGCTCCTTTGAAGTCTATTAAAGACAAAACTATCACAAGGACTATAACCATTTAGTGAATTCAAATTTTTGGAGCAAAAATCGAGAAGAAAATCAGAGCTAACGTAAGTATGATTTCTCAAAGAGTAAGTAATTGGGCAAATAAGGATCTGCATATCTATTTCTTGAGATCAGAGATCATGCCTTTCAAGGGACATTCAACTTATCCTAGAAGGGTCACAAGAAAAATGTGAGTAAATTTGAAAAAGAGAGGCATTTGTGGTCATGGAAATCTACCTTTCCTTCTGTCATTTCTAGCACTAAGGTGCTCAACCTCTTTCTCCTCTTTCTCCTTTGTTCGTGACCTCTCTCTCTTGGTTTTTCTGCACCCTAGTCTTTATCCTCTCTCTGCAGATTCTTTCTCCATCTATGGCCGGTATGATGTCACAGGGATATGACTAGTCCTCTCTACTGTTGCGGGGATATGGATCAACGTATGGGTGCGGGGATATGCATCAACATATGGCCGACGTGAAGGGATGAGGGGATATGGATCAACATATGGGCACGACCGGGATATGCATCAACATATGGGCTTCATTTTTGTTAAAATGTTTTAGGTTTTATTTTATTTTTTTTTTTTTAATTTATATATTTATAATATATAAA
>ML783367.1:259150-278002 GCA_009831015.1 Picea engelmannii | reverse complement strand
AATGGTTAAGAACATGTGTTTTCTCCTAAGAGGTCACAAGTTCAAATCTAGAGGCAGGTAGGGTATGTATACCTCCATAGACTTTACGAGTCAAATCATTAGGTGGAGCTTAAGGGAGGGCGCATATCGCTATTCTTACCACCAATAGACCTTGAAAATTGTTGTCAAGAATCATTCATTGTCTTCTCTGGTGCTCAAGTTCTAGCCAGATTGCAGAATATTTATTGTACCAGATTACAGGAGATTCGCTGTCAGGAAAGAGGAATAGGAGCCTGTCATGATCGGTTTTAAGCATAGGATTTTATCAAATCATCTCGAACCTTCAATGAGTTCTAACCACTTGTGAATTTTAAGGAGCATAAATTTGGGTCATAATACACCTACCTAACTCCATCATCCCTCAAGTCAACATCGTGGGCCAAAATCAACGAACATCACATCATTATCTATTTAAGACATCATGAAATATAATCATATCTCCATACATGACCAAGACAAGTGAATCACATCTATAAAATTCATAAATATATAAATATGAACAAGTCACATACATCCTAAAATACTAATCTCATGGTATACGTAATAACCCACATAATGTGATGAACAACATATGAAAATGATAATATCTCTCATGAGCCTCAAAACCTATGGCGACTAAAAGAACATGAACTAGGTCAATTCCATATTTTTGACAAAATCTTTATGCAAGAGTAACATCATGGTCAACACCCTCTATCTAACATAATTTAGTAACCTTGGCCCTATAGTGCATAACACTCACATCGGTTGTAAGCTTAGAATTAATCACTAATTCCACAATAGGTTTTGGACCTATCTCTATGGCATCCTACCATGAATTATATGCACATGCCTCCTCAATTATATAAGGATAATCTATCTTCTCACTAGAATTTACAAGTGTCACAAGATCAACAAGTAACTTGTAAATACCACCTTCTCTCACCCCTCTAGCAAAAGTCCTCAGACTAGATAAACTACAATCATTGATGGTGCAATGTTGTCCCTCAAATGCAACTCTCTGATGAACATATATCATATAGAAAACTGAAAGAATATTCTTCTTCAAACTAGGAACCAATAGAACATCAGTCAATAACATCACCTCAGGGCATCTAGAATGAAATGGAGCCAACTCCTCTCACAAGATAAGTAGCATAATCACCAAGTGTTGGGTATAAATTGTAGCAATGGTGTACACAATGTACTAATCTAATGGTTATGAATTATATCCCGACAAAAATAAAAGTAAAACATGAAAACCATATCCTAAATATACTTGACAAAGCTTCAAACCCTAGTATATTCATGTGACAAGAAAGAAAACCAAGAAATTACAACAATAGGCATGAACAAATAGTTTGAAATAATGCAAAGAATATCTCCATAATGAATAGAAAGATCAATAATATCACCTAGGGAGTATACTTTTTGAATATGTGGCTCCAAAGCCTCCTTCTTGGGAGGGTCCGTGAATCCCTTGATATGTATATATCCCCTCCTTGGTTGAGTGATCAAAACACAAAAAACACTATCAAGAGGAAGGAGTCCTGAAGATATCTAGTGTGGTTTTGGCCACATGTACCTACTATGAATGGATGGATGGATGGATGGAATGACCTCGATCCTTTATTTATAGGAAAATTAGTGGTTAAACACCCTCGACATGGTCATAAAATAGTTGTTAAATATGACAAAATCAAGGCTAGGAATATCAACTGGAGTTTAGAAATTACCATTGATAACTACTTTCCCTTTCTAGAAAATTTGGGCTGGGAACAATCAAAATTGTGATTTGGATGGGTCACTGTAGATTTTTGGGGTACCTTCCACACGATGACACACATTTTAGGGCTATTATTTGTGCTAGCTTTAATGGGTCAAAATTAGGATTTTTCCTAGAGACTTATAGAGGTCTAGTGGAGGTGGGAAGTGAGGTGAAATGGATAGTAAACATGTTGATAATTGTATATTTCAACAAAAACTTGTGGAAATGTCACAGTTGAGTAGGTTTTAGGTGATAATATACTGACATGAACAATCCTACATAGACATTCCTAGAACAATGGGGTCAGGTCCAACATAGAAGCATCATGACTGTAAATAATATGGATACATAGGAATTGATTCCCTACCCCAAGGGGGAGGGCGAAGGAATAAACTTGAGAATCCCCGATGAACATGAAACAACCTAAGAAGCCCCACTAAACAAGAAAGGGGCTCCAAAGATATCAAATGAACTAGTAGAATGGAGGATCATACCAATGGCTCTAAGGATAGTTGAATCAAGCCAATCGAATCTAAGGAATCACATTTGAGGTTGGATCACTGGAGTATATTTGAATCTCAATAGTTCGATAATGAGTTGGAGTTGAACATGTGATCTACTACCAAGTATGATATAAATAAGGACTCTCTCATCATACTAGTCCAAGGAAACCCATCAAGGAGGAGGATAGGGACTAACATACATAGGACTATTAACCATTATACTGAAGGTGTTGGCATTGGTAATGGGAATTCCAATGGAACCCAATAATAGGAAGAACTCTAAAGGTTCAACATCCAAACTACAAAAATTGCAGCTATATATATATGGAATCAAACAATGAGGCTGGAACATGTGGGGGGATACATGAAGGGAAACCACTTCTTGAGGACTAATATTGTTAATACATGTCTAAGAAACTAGCACAATCAACTAAATAAACCATTAAGTGTATGAATCTCCATCGTGTCACATAAAGCACATGTGGGTATGATTCTAGGTGTAGTGGTCTGGGTGGCCATATATTGTCAAGAGTTATTAGTTCCCCTAGTCTTCATAGCTTTACCCCATTTGTCAACTCCTTTCCAACTTTGGTAAGGGAAAACTGGAACTATGTGGAAGATATAGGGGTAGTACCCATCGGTTGGACAAGGATCAATACCAAATGAGGAGTTGGAATGTGGGGCATAGGAGGGATGGGAATATACAAGTACCATGCATGGATCTCCAAGGTAACGTTACATAAAATCAACATGGCCATCATGAGTTTTCTAACTAATCCTAGAGGGGGGGATAAGAAATGCACTTGAGAAAAAGGATTCCTAAGAGGGGTGCAATAGGTGCCTCATTTTTTGTGCTATTTGACTATTGTACGAACTATAAATCAATGTTGTACAGTCCAAAAATCCATATTGTACAGATACATTAAATGCTAGAGTATCCTTGTCTTGGTTTGCATGCCTTCAATATTCTTGAGAAGTGTGCCCCCCTATGACAATGTCTCTCTCACTTCTTCATCTCTCTCTCTTCAATAGTAAAATTGTTACATTTCATTGTAAGGCATGAGGTGTACTAAGGGCTTGAGCCACCACAAAGGAAACATACAAAGAATATTTGTCTTATGAAAAGGATATGGTACTATCCATTTTGAGGTTTGGCATAGAGATTGTCCTTATAGAATACACCACATTGCACCATAATATAAGCCCTAAACCGCTTGAAAACCATGTAACACCATTCAAATTAGACACAATATTCTTGCAACGAATTAGCTATACTATCGACAAACTTTTTTCGTCGATAGTATAGCAAATCCGTTGCAAGATTCTTTACATTCATATCTCTTGCAACGATATCAAATGATGCTTGGATTCATTTCATATTTGTTTATCAAATTTAAATTTAAATTTGATACTTTGGAAGCTAGCGGGACCTTCAGTCAAATACAAATATGAAACTTGGAATCATTAATATATCTACTAGAACATATGAAAAATAGGGTTTATGGTTTCCATGATGATATGATGATGGAAGAAAGTGGGTCTGTGAGTGAAATTTGAGTCCAAAAACCCTCCCATATTGTTAAGTCATGCAAATAGTCTATCCGGGTCAAATTTCAATGCATACAGATACAGTTTGAAAACATTTCAACGTTGGCCCCATACACATGTCACTGTTTCCTGCCATTAGTATTTTTATGGTCTTGATTAAACAATCAATGAAAAAGAGGTATTTTTCATCACAACTATGACACAGATACATTGTATATACATTAATGTAGAACCTAGAAGAAAAATGAAGAAATACTGACGGAAACCTAAAACTTGCGTCAACCAAATTGTGTACTTTGAAAGAAAATTAGGTTTATGGTTTACATGATGAATTGATGATGGAATAAAGAGGGTTTTTCAGTCAAATTTTATCCTAGAAACCCTCTCGTATCGTTAAGGCATGTGAATAGTCTATCCATGAAAAATTTCAGTGCATAAAAAAAAAATTTGAAAAAATTTCAACGTTGTCCCCATTCACAGGTCACTATTGCCGGTGTCTGGTCCTCGTACAATGTTTGTTCCTTGTTTCTTGTTTTGTGTTCCTTATTCCTCATTTCTCATTCCACGTTCCTTCTTCCTTGTTCCTCGTTCCTTGACCATGGTGTAGTCCCCAAGATCAATTATTTTTTTACAAAACATAGTAATCGTATAAAATGTCCCACACAAAGATCAAATTAATATCCACTACATAAGTCTTTTTTCTTTTTTCAAGGACTATGTAACGAATCTCAATTATAAGAAGATTCAAATATGTAACAATATTGATGAAATCTTGGTATAAAAATGAAATAGCTTCTCTTGGATTCAAGAATAATTTATCCTCTACTGAACAAGGCCAACCACGTGAAGGTGGAAGCTCATATGGCCCCTCCCCCCCCTTCACATCACTCTCAATTGATCCCCAAAACCCAACCTATAAAATTGAAAATAATCGAAAGCAATGTCTTATTAAGATTCATGCATAGAAACTACAAAAACAAAAATTAATGAAGGTACATGAAATTATGTGTTTCTAAATGATATTTTTCATCTACCACGTACTTTAGTATATTGGCAACTATTTTCAGGATTCAAATAATAATTAAAAAACATGTAACATAGGATATAAAAACGTCACATAAAAATTAAAAACATGTAATTAACCCATGACATTATAATTAACTTTTCTTAAGAGAATAATTCATACAAATTAAAATATTATATAGTCAGATACCTAATCCAACCGCAACATCTGTGTAATCATCCTTATTCTCTATCTTTATATTTTTAATCGAACTCGACATATGTATCATCATCCAGTTCTGAAACGATGTTGAAAGGATTGATGATATCATCATCGTCATCAATGTCATTTTTTGATCATATTTTCATCAACATCATCATCAAGAATTGCAATATTGTCTCCTACGCCTGGATCATGATCTTCTTTGTCTTCTTCATCTATCGACCCTCCATGATCTTCTGGATTTGTCTGATCTTCGAATCATCTTCTTCCTGTAAATGAGTATACTTAATTGGCCTTCCTCTTGGATCATAGTTAACAACAAATGACCAATCCCTTTCACCTGGAACATTTGAGTAAAAGACATGTTAACATTGGCTTGGAAAAACATAGTGATCATGTCCTCTTTCAAACACCATTGATTTAATCATTGGAAATCCATTGGCATGTTGAATAACAGTTCTTTCCTCATCGCGTTCATGCATTTGTAACCTATACCATTTGACATCGAACATAACTAATTTGAAGGAATTAAAGTCACACTCAAGTATATCGTTTAAATACCCATAGTATCTATTTTCAGATTCTCGGGGATATCTGTCACTCCTGGAGGAAACATTAGTGACCTGGAATACTACAGTTATCCCACTATCATAATTTTTCATGTTTTCGTCCAATTGTTTGATGTGAAATTTATGACCATTGCACCACATAGCCTTATGGTGTTTCAACTACAATATGTCAGATATGTAAAAGATGCATTGTCAATGAATAAATTAACATATATTTAAATAACTTCGAAAGTATCTGAAAAATACAGTAGACATGTAGTCACATTAATATAATATAAAATAATTGAATAAAATGGGTGAATTTTCTTACCTGTCCATCTTTCAAACCATATGCTAAATTAATTTCCCTATGTGTAACATTGGCATCTCAGTTACGACGAGCTTGTCTAACCAATTTAGACAATTGTTGCCATGATAACCTACCTCCATTATGTTGTTTACATCTTTGAATACATACATTCATCCAATCAAGATTATTTGCAATGTATAAATGCAGTGCATCCTACTCTTGAGCGATTGAATAAAAAAAAACATAATTCACCAATATTAAATATTAGTTATAACGTCCAATATGCAGGTAATTATAAATATTTATAATTTATGAAATAAATTATATTAATATATTAATGAGTATGATCATATACACAAAAAATGAAACTTTATATGTATTATTAATATAATTTTTCACAATTATTAATACATTACCTCTCATTTTTTTCATTCTACCTTGCCCCAACAGATGCTCCTAATCTTCAATTTTTTTGATGGAGTTCACATCCCAAATGTGGTCCACTGCATGCATAGTTGGCACTGCTAATTTATGAAGATACTGACTAATATACCATATACCATATATCCCTCCACCATATAACCCTCAGGACGTTCTCTTTGTCTAACCAACACCTTCAATGATTTCAAGTGCCTCTCCACCATCCACATTGACCTTGTGTGAACAGGTCCACAAATTTCAATATCCTCAACTTGGTGTATGAGGTAGTGTTCTTGTGCATTGAAAAATGTTGGAGGTATATACTTTTTCATTTCACACATTAGACGAGGAATTTCTCTGTTCCAATAATTTTTATCATCTTCATGGATTTCTTTCAATGACAACCATCTACATGAGATCATGACACAAGAAAATAACATGTTTCAACATAACATGATATAATATATTATATTACAAATAAAACATGTGTCATTAAGTACAACAATAATTTGAAAGAACACGTGTCAACATAACTACTTACCTCATGTATTTTCCAAGATCATATATAACTTGTTTGACGTTGTTGTCAAAGTCATTTGGGAGAGATAGCGGTAGAACATACTGTAATAACAAAATGAATCGTTATTTGTTTCGACCAAATTAGACAAGAAAAAATAATAAAAATAAAATATGTATAAGGCCAAAATATATAAATATGTATACCAAAATTATTACCTTAATGAAGGTATGTGAATCATGTGTTTTTAACCCACCAAATTCACCTTTCTTTGTTAAGATATTTTTTATGTTTGAAGAAAAACCCGTGGGAAATTTAATTCTTTGAATGACCTCTTTTACATAATTTCTTTGTTTCTCTGTTAATAACCATGGAAGGTTATTTTGGTCTAGTACTCCATCTGATCTATTTGAATATCAGATCACAATTCGCATTGCATGATTGGCTTCTTGAATGTCAATACAAATTTTGACAATTTTTTCTTTGTCCCTACTACCATCTATGATTCGCCATAACGTTTCAGTCACATTCTTCAGGATATGAATTGTATCAAAAAAATGAGCTATTTTTATCTCCTCATAGTAGGGAAACCTCATGAATTGAGCGGGATAACATTTCATTCCTTGTGGAAGCCCATTATTAATACCTTCATGATGATTGCAGCCTTAATGAAGCATAAAAGAAATCACAAAAATAATTATCAAATACGGTAAAATAAATTCAATGATTAATATAAACATTTAAAACATTACATGATCTACGATACATTATGAAATTGAGTACCTTGACGATTCCTATTATATTCCAACCTCCATAGGTGAGATGTCATTCTTCGTGGTTTTAAACCAGTCTCTTATTTCCCATTGAAAATATGGTTTTTAGTAGTACAATACCTATGGTTCTTAGGAAGAAGGTTCCTATACTCATCAAACACCATCTTTCCTAAACTTTTTGAATGATGACACTTCATCTTAGGGCCACAAACTGAATGTGCAAATTTACCATTTGTTTGAAGACCCGCAACAAATGGATTAATGTCAATTATATGATGAGATTATTTAAAAATTGAACATGCACCATGATAACATTAAAAAATTATATAGTATTAAAGAGAAATATTAGAATTCTACATACCACAAAAATGTGTTAGTCTAGGGGCATCATGAATTGTCCATAAAAGTATTCCATAAAATTTAAATTTCTTCTCCCCAATTGGTTTACATATGTCATACATTGTGATTCCATCCAATAAATTTAGTAGCTCGTCGATAAAAGGCTCAATATATACATTCATATATTTAACATGGTACTTACCTAATTGTTTGAAATTACACATAATTACTATAGGAATGATATCATGTAATATATATAATTAAATAAATAAATGAAAGATATTATGCAAAAATTGAAACAAATGAAAATGTTAAATTCAAAAAATTAATGTAAACAAATACTTGGAACAATCATTGTCAACATTATGTGCTCCCTCTTTATTGAAATCCAAGGAGGAATGTTATTTTTGATAACAAAAATAGGCCACACTGAGTAAATAGACCTAAGCTCTCCAAATGGATTAACATCGTCATCTGCCAATGAAAGCTTAACATTACGAGGTTCATCTTTGAAATCTTCCCATTTTTCCTCAATTTCCCTAAATGGAGAACCATTGGCAGACATTCGAAGAACACCATCTCCACTTGTATTACGTGAATGGTAATCCATAAATTGTGTTATGCTTTCACACCTGAACAATCACCACAAACATGGAATTATGGGAATATGACGAAGAACCTTTCGAGGCACCCTTTTTGTGACTTGATCGGTTCAATATCTACTGATAAGACATTGTGGACATTTTGTTTTCGAAGCATGTTGTCCATAATATACAATATGGTCATTAGGACATGCATATATAGTTTGATAATCCATTCCAATGTCTTTCATAATGACATGCAAACCTCGATATGTGCGAGGTAAAATATTTGACGATGGTAACAAAAATTCACCTAACAATCTACAACATAACAAATAACTAGTTAATGTAAGAATATTAATTGTAAAAATTGCATTCTTATTTTACACATTAATTAACACTAAAAAAAAAAAAAGACAACATTTATGTAGAATATGAGATGAAAGATATTACATACCTTAGGATCTGTGTCATACAAGTGTTAGACAAATTATTCATAGCCTTTAAGTTCACTAGCAACAATGTAGCGGAGAGAATATTTTCTCTTGATCCTTCATAAAGTCGTTTATTTTTATTTTCTAATAGAGGTTCATCATAAATACCAGCATTGTCCCCATCCTCATCCAGCTGTGAAAACAAATCTTGGATCATTTGATTTGTCCCATCATCTTATTCCATGGGATCATTAACTTGATTTTTCCCATCATATTATTCCATGAGATCCTCATTTTCTTGGTCAAGATGTTCCACGGCTTGTACAACATCATTTATACTAATACTTGGTGCAATATTTTGCGGAAAGTTAGAGGGAAACTCTAACTTTATAATTACAAACAATCATGCAAAATTAGTGTATACTATAACAAACATTCAAACAATATGTATACATATATATATAATTTTATATAAAATTGACAAAATAAAAAAAGATAATGAATATATAGCTAATTACCATGGGACGATATTCATTCGATCTTCCATAAATGTGCCCATATTTCCTACAATGTCTTGTAGCTGTTGCTATTAAAAATCTTACGGGACATATGAGGCAACATTTTTTACAAGGGCAATAACATCTACCATCACCCTTTTCACCCACTTTACGTTTTCCCCCACCTCTAACTATATTCTGCGACATTCTTCTGCACAACTTATGCACAAAAATACCCTTTCGGAACCATTGTTGTTATAGAAATATTTTCGCAACATCTTTAAATCATCAAATATTTATAGTTCAATTTAGGTCACCATCATCGCAATTGTGATGACCATGACCTAAATATTTCTTTTTTTTTACCTATTTATTTGTCATATTTAATGGTCATTTGTCACTCTTGCGATGAACTTTGACCATATTAATTTAGACAAAGTACATTCATCGATATAGCGATGAATACGATGTGGATTTATATCAAAATTGAATAATTAAACTTTTTCTCTTGAATTTTGCGACGAAAGAGTATTGTCGTCGCAAGTAGTCGTCACAAATTTTTCAATATGTAGTAGTGTTTGATATACTTTGGACTTAGCTCACAATATCAGGACTCGGTCCAACATACACTTCTTTTCAATCGTACTGCATTAGCTTAGGCATCGAGAAAACTAGAATGGGTGTGCACAAAACTAGAATAGGTGCACACAACTTCATTTGTGTGTGCACATGAGATTAACCCAAAACTTTAGGTGCCAACAATCCCCCACCACTGTTAATTGGCTTGTCCTTAAGCTAAATTCCTCATCGAATGACTGGGACAACAAATGAGTAAGAGAAAATAATCATCAATGGTAGATCAAATTATCAAACCAAGTTATGGTTGTGGTCAGGTGAGTAATAGAAAATCATTTGGCCAAGATATAACTACAACCTGACATAGGTCTTGGTAGGAGACAAGAAAGCTCCAAGGTGAATTGCAAATTTGGGATTCTATGATGGTGAATGAGGAATTTGTTTAAAGAACATTGTTTAGACACCAACCCTCAATATGAACTTAAGTTACATCAAGAGAGAGCATCATCATCTTGTTGTCTTTTTTTTCTGATAAGCAAAGGAAGAAGACGAGGACCTCTAAGATTAGTGGAACAGATAGCCCAGAGTCTTGGGTTATCCACTTCCACAATTGTGATTATCCATGGGAACATATGAGAGTAGGGATTATTCCAAATAAAATACTATGGATTGTGGAAAATAAGAGAGTAGGGATGCTTCTTAGCAACTAATGATGAAGTTTCAATCTATGTGAAAATTGGCCTATGGGTTCAAGGGCTACGTGGTTAGGATGGGAATCACATGTCATAGAATTTTTGTGAAAGTGCACCATGATATGGGATATGAATGAGTGGAACATTGAAAAATAACATTGAACAAGGAGAAACCAAGGCCGTGGTGGATAAAAGAGAGAAGTTGGTTATGGGACGTGGATAATATCTCTAATGACTGCATGGAAGAGAGTGGGAAAATTGAAAGTTACCGAGCCAGTATGGAGAAATAACTAGGAGGCATGCTGGGGGTCATTAAGAAATCGAAGTGTTGTAGGGTAACTGTCACTTTCCTCTAGTTCATTCAGATTTATACTGGTTTGACATTCCCATCAATAGACAAATGATCCGAACTTGCATCAGATGCATTCACCATTGGTCATGATCTATGAAGCATATCAATAATTTTGTATTAATGATGTATGATGACTGATTTTACCACCAAAAATGTGGAATATTCAAGGGAGATCATATAATTTAATTTTGATGGCCCTCTTAGTGGTGTTTCCATTAGGTAATGTATAACAAACATGTCACTATCTTAGTGAAAGAGAACACTGGGGGTGTCATGCATGTGTCCTTCGCACCCTGTCAATGGGTCCTCTTTGGTGACATAATTGTAGCAACCCCTAGTGAGCCACAATGTTGCATCACTTGTTTTCATCCTATATATTTCTTCCATTGAGGGGTTGGACTTGGTATTTATGTGTCCGATAGAATTCTTTGACTACCTCCAACTACATTATTCTTGTAGTATTCATCTATTTTCTCAATGGGTTTAATTGTGATTGAACAAGGAGATGTTCATTCATTTTCCACATACGTTGTAGAAAAACTGATTCCTTGCACATGAAACTCTTTTATATCTGTCATGGAAATCCCAAGATCTAGGGGAAAAAATCATTTTCTAAGTAGCTCATCCATGGATTATAAGTACTTGTGGCATGTCCAATGTCACCGTGTGTCTATCCACTACCATTCACAACAACACATGTTGTTGGATTACTGAGAGGGGGGGTGAATCAGTAATAGCGTAATTATAATCCTTTTTCTTCAAATGTTATATCAATGTAGAATTATTATCCAATAATGAGCAGTAAGAACTAAACAATCACACATATACATAGTACACCAGTGTTTTACGTGGAAACCCAAATCGGGAGAAAACCACATAATGTTTTTTCTTATATCTCTTGAAGAATTACATTCATTGGAAGCACCAACTTCCTTTGTTTTCCATCTGCAATTGGAAGGAGGCTCCAACCCCCTAGTTTCTCAGGCTACAACCTCAGGGATGCTCCAACTCCTCAATTCTCTGGATACAACCAGAAGGAGGCTACAACCCCCCTATGTTCTTCGGCTACAACTAGAAGGTGGCTACAACCACCCGTCATTGCCTCGTCCTTCCACCCTGAAGTAAAATTAGAATGATGGAACCACTGCAATGCTATCACTGTGAGATATACTGCTATAAAACTGTACCAATAAATATGAACCCTGAAGAGACTAGCATTTTCATCAAACTTTTCTTTAGTCTCACATGCCTAGTTTTGGATTAGTCAACAACCCTAACTTGAAGTAATCATAAATTTGAACCTATAATGTATAAATATCTCAAACTGATACACAATGTTCTTTCATGTCCTTTGTGCAATTCCTCTAGGTGTCACTACTTGGAACCTCTCAGAAAATGAGTTATAGAAAAAATGGCATACCTTGCTAAATTCTGGTTTATTTTAGAGAGGGACCTTGTAGAGAGTGACCCACATGGAATATCTATTGAATTGATATGAAACTGTTACAAAAAATACTAAATATGGTACCCTAAACAACACATTTGGTCTCATTGAATTTGGATATGTTATGAAGAAGTTATGACGTTTTTACCCGAAACACTTGTTTTTTACTAGAATCAGGACTAGCCACAAACCCTATTTTCCACAAAGTGTAACTCCTAAAATACAATGACCCACAAGATGAATTTTTTACCACATATACTTGTTGTTGGCCCTTGGCTAGGGAAGAAAGAGAATATCAAGGAAGAAGAGGTAAAATGAGAACTTCGCGGAAGACACAGTGATTGTCACTAGGTTGAAGTGAGAAAAAGAGAAGAAAAGACGGAGCGAAGTGAGGAAAAGAAACTCGTTGGACAAGAAGATCAAGGATGATAGATCAGAAAGGAAAAAGGATTGTGGAAAATTCAGCAAGAATAAAAATCCACCGTTGGATTCTTTGGAGCACCATGTGAGAAGGAAGGAAATACAAGCTGGCGAAGCCCGGAAAACGTTGGTCAATTTGACCTAGGGTTTTAGACACCTAGAGTTTTGGTATCTAGGGTTTTGACACCTATTTTTCGACCTAAGGCTCTCGGTGAGTGATTGTAATGTATAAATAAAGCTCAAGAGGACCTGGGTCGAGGGGGGTATGATATTGTTGTTGATCTAGTTGTATTGTGTTTGAGATATTATTGTATTGTGAGAGAGAAGTGACGAGTGAGAGAGACTTTTGGTATTGTAAGATCTTCAGTTGGGTGTGAAGATCAACCTGGTAGATGGGTGCACAGGGAGGGAAGAGAAAGAGAGGAGAAGAAAGAAGATCTTCTATCTAAGAGCACAGACAAGAACTGTATGCTTTACCTCAAATATATTATAGCATAGTTCTGTGGATGTAGCCCTAGAGAGAGGGTGAACCACGTATATCATGTGTCGAATGTGCGATTTATGCTTTGATCTTTATCATTGTTATACTATTCTTTCCATTGCTGTGATAGATTAGATCTATAGTGGTATGAAGTAGATCTGGCTAGATAAGTGATATATGTATGTTGTGTTATTCTATAATAGATCCACTTGATATTCCCCTTGGTTGTAGACATATTTGTCCTGTAACCCCCTCTTAACTGCTTTGGGTGAGACTGCATCTACTTCGCAGGTGTTGTCGAAAGGGCCAATAGTTAGGTCTTGTTGGTGCGCTCTTGGAGTTGAACCCTAGGTCTTCCCCTACACCAACAAATGGTTCCATTGTTGGGACAAGAATCTTCATGAGGGAATGTCAAAGTTGTTCCCATCGAAGACAAAGATTTAGAAGTGGATAGAAGATCAAGAGAGGGACTTTGTTGAAGCCTAGAATAAGAGCCCCAAGCTAAGTACTAAATATTTTCCACAAACATACAAATTCATTGACATAGATAAGATCTTCTTTGGAGGGATCCATCAGGAGCTATATGAGTGGCTACCTAGATTAGTCGATACCCAATTAGAGATCCGATCTATACTTCCTGTGGTTTGGACGTCGAATTTGATCAAGAAGGTCAAGAAATATGATAACACCATATCATGAGCAACAAATCACTGGTTTGATAGTACCATTCGAGGGTACATCACAGAGTTTTTTGTTGACAGACTAGAGTCGTACAACCAAGCTGAACGATATTTCTTCAAGGGACCCAGAGGAAAATTTCTACAATTCCTGAAGTTGAGACTCAAGATGCTATTGCATGAAAATAACATCTTGAAGATACAGTAGACTAGTCAGGTCGAGAAAAGATAATGATCAAAAATTCAAACAGAGACAACGACACAGAAGCTGGACATATGCGCAGTGGGAGAGTGTTCTGAGAGGTCCACCTTGCAAACATATTTAAGAAGAACTACGGGGAGGAGGGTTTCTACAGTGGAGAAGAAGAATATCTATCAGACGAAGAACATTCAAAACCCGCTGGGACAGAGGAAGGACAAGCTGAAGAGATTCGCCGAGGAGAACCTGAAAACTCAGAAACCAAACAGACCATCAAATTAAGTATTGTTATCCTTCCCATTGATTCAGTCTTAAGCAACCAGAGTAATCCTAGTCACCAGAGGGTCCAAAGCACTGTCCATAGTATCCCACCACATATTCAATCAAGAACCCTAGGAAGATCTATGGGAGATGAGATGAGACTTCCTATCTTTAGGGGAGATGGATATGAAGATCTTGATCATCACTAGTTCCTATGTGAAGCCTTCTGGAACATTAAGAATGTCACCGATGAAGCTATCAAAAGAACCCAGTTCAATACAACTCTCAGACATTGCGCACTGAGTTGGTACATGAAACTTGTCCAAGGACTTGCATATCCTAATCCATTGAATCAAATAAATAATGTGTTGATTGAATAATTCAAGAAACCTAATTCAGAATCCCAATGTATCATAGAGATGAAAGAGATCAAGAAAAAGGTAGTTGAACATGTTTGGGATTTTGATTAGAGATTCAAGACCTTAATACGACGATTAACTTTTCAAATCCCAGACGAGAAAAACAAGGAATGGTTCATTGGTGCCCTTCTACCACACATCAGAGTTCCTCTAATGCAGCATAAGATTTCTTCATAGGTAGAAGCATTGGAGATCACCATGAATCTTGAATCATCCCCTATGGGAGAGTCCAATTCAGGTATGAGTTAGATCCCAAGTCAGCTAACTAGCTTGTCTCTGCAGGTCGAAGATATGAATAAAGACACGGGAGAAGATAAAAGAGAAGACATATGGTGTGTCAGATGCCGATCAAAAGGTCATGACAAGGAACACTTCCCTTTATTCAATGAATATTTGGCTTCTGGAGCTCCGAGCCCATTTAATAAAGTCACCTTACCCTAGTGTGAGGTATGCAAAAATAGACATCATACTGGTGAGTGCTATTATATGAAAAATTATGTTCAAATACCTAAATATTTATATTGTACATTCTATAAGTCTGTAGGACATGATGATAGGGATTGCAGGGCTTATGATCTCATTCATGAAAGTTCAAGAGACATATATAAGATCCAAGGTGAAGTAAAGCAAGAAGGAAACACTACACAATACAACACTCAAGGAAGAGGAAACTTCAATCCTCAGAGTGGATTCAGAGGAAGAGGAAGAGGAGGAGGAATGAGTCGAGGCCAAGGATAGATCATCTGTTATAACTTTGCATAGCCAGGACACCTCGCAAGGGATTGTCAGAACCCTTGTACCACTTGTAGCTACTGCAACTCATTTGACCGTGTTATATAAGATTGTCCTGTAGTGCTAGCTAAGCTTAAGGAAAGACGAGGACCCCAACAAAACCCACAAGTGGAATTGATCTATGTTGAACCTCATAGAGAATACCCTAGAGTCATTGTTATAACCAGAGGAGGTTCTGTTACAGGAGAAGACAGATTGACACAAGGGAATACTACAGAAGATTCAGGAATCCAGAAAGCTGCAGAGAAGACCCAAACTCTTGATGCAAAGAAAGAAAGACAGATGTTCAAGGAAGCTAGGAAAGAATTCAGAGGAAACCAAGGCTCTGCATCAAAGACAAGACCAGAAATGAGAGAATATGGAATGCCTTTGGCATTTGATCAATCTTCTTTACCAGGAGAGGGAAAAGAGGTGAGCAAGCTCATGGAATTTCTATACACTTGTATTAAATTGATTCAGGATGAAAACGTTGTACAAGAGCTAAAAAATCTAATCAGACAATATGAGCTATGAAAGATAGACCCCTTGCTGAATAGGGAAATACACCAAATTGGTAAGAAGAGAAGGAAAAATAAGGAATTACATTTGAATGCTCAAATAGGAGAGTATGATATAGACTATGTGGTCCTCAACATAGTGTCAGAGGTCAATGTCATGACGAAGCAAACCTGGGCACAGATGGGAAAGATGAAGTTGATCTATTCCCTTATCAGGCTTAGGATGGCTAACCAGCAAGCTTTCATCCCATTTGGATGATTGGAGCATGTCCCTGTGGACATTGATGGAGTAAGAACATTTGCAGATTTTGAGGTAATTGAAATAGTAGATGACAATTGCCCTTACCCTGCACTATTAGGAATTGATTGGGCCTTCAATAAATCTACTGTTGTTGACTTAAAGAAAAGATGTATGAATTTTGAAGGAGATGGACTTAGGGTCATTGCACCTTTATATCCAGATGAAGGTCAGCGATACATAGAGCCCATCAGAGACAAAGAATACACATATGCACTAGAAAACATATACAAGCTAACAACCAGACAAGAAGATTACATTAATCCTATAGCTGATGGGAACTTAAGCTGGTGAAGTGACAACGCGTGTTCATCAGATTCAGAAGAAGCACTTGAGAACTGGCAGAACCAGATGTATGAAGTATCTACTAGGAGATGCACTAGATTAACTAGAGATGTTCGTTGGATTGGCACAACAGTAAGTAAATTACCCACATTTGATGGCCTGAATCCGTTAGAAGCCTTCCTATCAGAATTTGAAGAAAGTGTACCAACACATCAAAGGCTGTTGGCCATGGATGAGACCCTGAAAGCCACACTAGAAAGATGGTGGGGGACACATAAAAGTAATATCATAGACTGGATACAATGTCATACTTTGATGACAACGTGGTTCTCGGCACAAGCAGAAAGCTGCGAAGTAAGGTACATAGGTCAAAGCTGCCCAAAGGACCATGTGTGAAGCTGCGAAGAAGCCTGGAACAATGTCCCTCAAGAAAAGTGGGTTCACAAATTCATTAACACACTGGACACTACACCTATCAACTAGTACCTTCAAGCGGATCTGCGCCTCATCACTGTAGACTGGGAAGGTATGATTCAGAATTTTGTAACTACCTTTTTACTTGAAAGTGAATATCCTTCAGTAGAACATGCATTACAGATTGTCAGACAGGAATTATTTGAAGAGGCATCTAGCCTCCCTTTGGAACAAGAAGAGGAAAAATGGACTATGCCCCTCCAGAAACTGCAGAGTTGTTACACCATCAATGTTGATGAAGACGATGCTCCGAGGAAGATGAACATCATAGAGACAGAAGGACAAAGAGATGTGGAAGGACCAGGATTTGAGCTACGATTTATCGGACAACCAATCAAGATTAAAATATTCAATATTGGAACAGAGGAGACACCGAATCTTGCCAATGTCAAAGATTATCGGGATGCTACTACCATTGACAAGATTACAGAGTTGTTGCACGAGTATTAGGACTTGTTTCTAACCAAGTTCACTGATATGAAGGGTATTAAAGGACCTATGGGAGAGATGAGAATACCTTTGAAACCAAATGCAAAGCCAGTCAAGAAAAGACCCTATAGATTGAACTCAAAATATAAGGAAAAGCTGAATATTGAGCTCGATAGAATGTTGGAAGCAAGAACTATAGAACCTGTCAAAGAGTCGAAGTGGATCAGACCTATGGTGGTATAATACAAGAAGACAGGAGAGATCAGGATCTGCGTAGATCTCAGGAAGTTGAATAATGCTTGTCTGCATGACCCTTTTCCTACACCATTCACAGACGAAGTGTTAGATAATGTGGGAGGCCAGAAGGTATATTCTTTTACAGATGGATTTTCAGGATACCATCAGACACGCATTGCCAAGGAAGATCACCACAAGACCACATTTGCCACAGAATGGGGATCCTACCAGTATATAGTAATTCCATTTGGATTGAAGAATCCCCAACCATCTTTTCCAGGGTGGTGGTCGAAGTGTTCAAACAATTTCTGCATAAATTTCTAGAAGCATATTTTGATGACTGGACTGTTTTTAGTTTGTTGAAAAATCATATTGAATGTCTAAGTCTAATGTTGGAAAAATGCAGGCAGTTTCAAATTTCTTTGAACTTGAAGAAGTGCAGATTCTTTTCACCATTTGAATTTCTATTAGTTCATATTGTATGCAAGCAGGGCTTGCTGGTTGACCCATCTAAAATTGCAATTGTAGTTGATTTACCACCACTCACTTCAGTCAAACAACTGTGCACTACGTTGGGCCATACTAGATATTACAAAAAATTCATCAAAGGGTATGCCCAGATCACCGCACCAATGGAGAATATTTTGAAGAAATATTGTCAGTTTATCTTGAAAAAATAATGATAGAAGAGACTCGATATGTTAAGGTCCTAACCCGCACATGGGTAGATTAATGTATTCGGATGTAATAAAGGTCAATATTAATAAGACCTTTCAATAAAAGAGAATTAGGCGGATGTAAGAAGACCTAATAGAAGCTTCCGCTTCTAGAAGGATCT
>ML783367.1:206270-244667 GCA_009831015.1 Picea engelmannii | reverse complement strand
CTAGAAGGAGAAGCTTCTATGGTGAGGTGGCATCTGAATGGTTTGGATCTTACTCGCTTTCATGATTTAGTGGGATCATCCTAACCTCCTCACCTTATCCTCTTCAACTTATAAAAGGAGAGGAGTTCTCATGGATAAAGTTATCTTTTTGTTAGCTTGGGTTAGCTTTTGTTGGTTCTTGAGCTTGTTAGCTTTGGCTTGGTTTGGAATTATTATCTTGGTTGGAGTGGCTTTGAGATTTGTCTGTGTCAAGATAGATTGTGAATATTATCAGATCTATTCTCTCAGAATTCTTGGAGTGAAAGGGTGTGGGGAACGAAGGATAGTTGGAAGGGACCTTACGACATCAAGGCCATGGTTGTAATCTCTCTTTCACATTTAATATGATATAGTAATATGATTCTTTCCTATAAAGCTTGTTGTGTTTTATTGTATGATTCCTTGATCACATACATAGGTTTATATTGAGTTTATGCTATTGCTATCACTTTGGTTGGTTTCATTCTTTTGCAGGTTCATCATTGTATGAGCATTGAAACGGAGCTAGGATAGCGATGGCGAGAGGAAGCGACATTTAAATGGTATGTCACTCATCCCTCTTTAGTTAGTAAATTCAATATCTAAAACTTAAGGAAGGTGTCATGTTCTGTCCTGTTTTGTTCTAGATCCAGGTGGATCTAGGGAGATCGGTTTGTGTCCGCATTTACGGATTTATCCAATAACAGTGTGGGCCTATAGAACTATTTTCAAAAAGATGACAATGCAGATGCCTTTTAAGTTGGTCTATGGTGTTGAAGTTGTTTTCTCGATGGAATACTCGGTGCCAAACTTAAGAATCACTGCCTTTACAGGTATGGATGATACCGGCATTGTTCAAGAGAGGCTCGCACAGTTAGTTGAACTTGAAGAAGACAAATTTATTGCAGGTTTCCACCAGCAGGTTCAGAAGGAAAGAGAAAATTCGTATCATGACAGGTACATCAAGAAGAAGGCATTTAAGCAAGGTGATTTAGTACTAGTGTATGACAATAAGTTCCTAAAACATCCTAGTAATTTTAGAACGCATTGTCTCGGGCCATATGAGATCGCCTATGTTACAGAAGGAGGAGCTGCGCAACTGAAGACATTGAAGGGAGAATGGAAGGAAGGTTTGGTGAATGGGATTCAACTGAAGTTGTACTATGAAAACTATATGCCTCCCAGCTCTCGATAAGAAGCATAAAGGGGTCTAGGTACCAAGTGTAGTTGAAAATTGGTACCAAACACATAAAATATAGTCTTCAAAAGGACAGAGAGGAGGCACACAACAAAAATCAAAGGCTGCACTATGCAACCAAAATTCGAAGTAAAATAGAAGGATCAGATATGAAGTGCCTCAGGATGAGTCACAGGTGAGTGTTGGGGGCATGTTTTCCCTTGGCTAGGGAAGGAAGTGAAGATCAAGGAAGAAGAGGTAAAATGCAAACTTCGTGGAAGACAAAATGACATTTACTGGGTTGAAGTGAGCAAAAGAGAAGAAAAGACGGAGCGAAGTGAGGAAAAGTAAGTTGTTGGACAAGCAGATCAAGGATGACAGATCAACAAGGAAGAAGGACCGTGGACAAGTCAGCAAGCAGAAAAATCCACCATTGGATGCTTTGGAGCATCACGCGAGAAGGAAGGAAAGACAGGCTAGAGAAAATCGGAAAACATGAGTCAAATTGACCTAGGGTTTTAGACACCTAGGGTTTTGGTATCTGGGGTTTTGCCTCCTTGGTTTCGACCTAAGGTTGTCGGTGAGTGATTTTAATGTATAAATAAAGATCAAGAGGACTTGGGCCGAGGGGGGTATGATATTGTTGTTGATATAATTGTATTGTGTCTGAGATATTATTGTATTGTGAGAGAGAAGTGCCAAGTGAGAGAGCCTTTTGGTATTGTAAGATCTTCAGCTAGGTGCCAAGATCAACCCGAAAGCTGGGTGCGTAGGGAGGGAAGGGAAAGAGAGGAGAAGAAAGAAGATTTTACAGTGTTATCGAACTAATCAGTAGGTGCAGACACTAACAGATCTCCCTAGATCCACCTGGATCTAGAACAAAACAAGACAAGACATGACTCTTTCCCTAAGTTTTGACCATTGAATTAGCTAGTAGGAAGGAACAAGTAACATACCTTAGTATTGCTTCCTAGGGTCTCTGTTTCTCCCGCTTTGCTCTGTTTCTCTCATGAGGTTAACACCAAGACAACACAAACCAACCAAAGTGAAGATAGCAAAATATATTCAACTGTCAACTTATGTGTATGATCAAGGAATTACACAATAAAGTGAGAATAACTTTATGGGAAAGGGACATGCCACTATATCATATCAATTGAAATTAAAGATTACAACCTAATAGCCTTGATGTCACAAGCTTCCTTTCAATGGCTCTTGGCTCCAACAAACACACTTTCTCAATCCTTGCATGAAGAAGATCAAATCCTCTTGATAGACTAACTAGAGTCTCCAAGCTCCTGTCCAAGCTAAGTCCTTCACACAATTCTTTCACCAATTCTCCAATGAATCTTTCTTAACCTTTTCCATGAGAATTCCCTCAATATATAGGAGAGACTGAGATAGTTACTTGGATAAGAATGATCCCACAATATCAGGGAATCCAGTACAAGGATAACCATTCAAATGCCAACCCATTCTTCTAGAAGATTCCCTTCTAGAACCATCAAGATTTCATCTTTTTCCATGCTTTAGGACGAGTTCGCACCCTAGATATTTAGCACAGTGTGAGAAGTTTGCACCCTGGCTTAAGGTAGCCTGCAAGAATGGGTCATTCTCGCACCCTGGTATACTGGCAGCCTGCGAACCCTCTTCAAAAGTATGTTTTTTGGGAAGAGATGAAGGTAACTTTTCTCAAGAGAAAGTTCTTATGAAGAGTCTGAGTACACCATCATCAATACATCATCATGATGACCAAAATCATGGGTAATAGAATGCCCCCCAAAGTATGAGGCTGGAATCAGTGACAAACAAAAGACTTTGTAAGCTGCATTTGTGTGTTGAAAACCAGGAGCGCACCTAATCAGAAACCTGCGAACACCCAAGCATCTGCAGAATATCATATATATCAATTCGGAGGTAGGCATTCCCATACTCAGATCACAGACGGATGACAATTGTAGACATGGGTCATGGCCACCAATCATACACTGTGGATCCACGCCGTCAAAATATAGCATAGCCACCAGGAATAAACTGTGGATCTATGCGGAAAATTTCAAACTGAGATGACATAGCCACGAGACATACACAATGGATCTATGTGTTACAGATTATACATACTCCATCGCAACTTGGACAAAGAGATGATATCCATGGTCTTCTAATCTCGTCATCCAAAGTATGAATCTAACCATGTGATTACATGTGTTGAAGTCGAACATGGCAGAAACCACTTGATTACCAGTCATTGATGAAACCGTTAACAAGTGCGAGGGAAATCACCATTGATGTCAATGACTCCCAAGGTACTCTAGTACAATCCTCCGAATTTGAATGGATGAGTTGAATTTGAACATTTGATGGAATCTTTCGATCAGGGTTCAATGATGTAAACCCACTGTCGAAAGCGAGGAAACCTACCATTGAGACATGCAAGCTCCAAGGTACCAAATAATTTCTAAGTCTTGATTCCAGATAATGAGTTGAAGTCGACAGAACAAAACTCATCACACTAGGGCCTTGATGTATCCCCCATCAATGACACGAAATGAGTAACAAATTTTGAAGGTGAAACAGAGTATGATGTAAGTTGGACTAGACACAGGGAAGGCCGACACAGAGAGAATGGACAACTGCAGATGGCCAACACAAAATAGGTTTCAGATGGACTTCTCTTGAACATATGAATGACACGACCAATCATTTGGGAACATTGACTCAAAGACGACACAGGGAATGACCTTGTAGCAAATCGAATGAGAGATAAATGGATTTCCCAAACTATCTTCAAATAAAATGAATAGGGGGTGTCATGTTCAAGAGCGACACTTACTGCCAATCAATACGAAGATGATAACATATCCCTTTCCCAAATTTTCCCCCACCATTTCTGGTGAGTACCTCTTTATTTTTACACAATCTTGAGGAGGATAACATATGCTTGTTGATATAAGCTTATCCTTCAGATAAGTCCTTCGGAGTATGTTTAATGAACCCTAAGAAGGAGTGGTTCGGTCCCATTACGGGTTTGTCGATGTTTGTTTAACGAGTCCAAAGATAGAAAACTCGAAGGTTTTTCATGATTATTGAGTCTAGAAAAACACTTAAAAGGGAACTCTCTCAGTTCCTTTTTCATAAAATAGTCTAATGAGACCAAAAAAGAGATAAATTATCGCTCACCAGATGCTTTCTTCAGATACTTTATCGAGCGTGAAAATAGCAAGGTCGCTCGACTATCTTTTCATGTTTAGAGAGTCTGAAAAGAGCTTAAAGAGGACTCCAGGGGGGTTCCTTTTTCGTATAACCTTGTTGAGCCCAAAAAAGTGATAAAAGTATGCTCAATCGCGTTCTCATGTATTTTCGAGCGCGAGAACGGACAAAGACCACACTCAAGGTTTTATACAAAAACCATAAAAAGCAATCAAAACATGCGATGGAAAAAGAAAAATTATGTCCGCATCCCTGTAAATGAACATCGAAGTCATTACGCTTGCAAAAGTTACACTCAAAAGGACATTAGGGTTTAGGCTTTAATCAATAAATAATTATTAAAAAAACCAAATAACATGGTAAAAGTAAATAAAAAGGAGAAAAACTCTTTTTACCATATCATTTTCACTTTTCCACTATTTGATCCCAAAACCCCCTCTTTTACCCTCAAAGTTCAGCGTTAAATTGTGGGAGTTACGAGTGTCCATTCGTCGAGACGTCAGCGATAGTGAGGTAGGCTCTTTGTCCTTTACTCTTTCATGGTTTAATTTTGCATTTTCATTGGTTAAAATTCATTTTTTGAGTTGGTTTTGTGAGCTCTACTTGCGCTCAGCCATTCTCGCAGGTGGGCTACACGGGACCTGCGAGAATGGGTCATTCTCGTAGGTGAACCCACAGCAGCCTGCGAGGTTCTGACACTGTGCCTAAAGGGCACCTACGAGAACCGCAAAGAACAATTTTTTTTTTAAAATGTACTCAAAGAAAGAGAACCAATTCATGAATAGAGTTGCTAATCCTCTTTTTGTGCTTCTTATGTAGGCAATTGGCCATCAAAATGGTTCTTGAATGGTGCAAAAGGGAGAACGAAGAAGACAATGCTATTGCCATAAATCATCCACCCACTATTGCTGCTATGAGAAACTGTGGCCTTCTGAAGTACTTTCGTATCCCGAGTATGAGGGCCCAAGTCAGGTTATTAGAGTACCTTGTATGTATGTGGGATCCCGATCAGTAGGTATTTCATGTGGGGGTCCACACACTGTCCTTAGATATTGAGGACATTTACTTTTTGACTGGACAGTCATGGCATGGGCACTACGTGAGCTTGATTGGTAGCAGAGGTGGTGGGCTGCCCATGAGTGAGTACTGTTTCATACATTGTGCTCCCGAGGCAGAGAGGAAGAAAGGAAAAGTAGCTATTTGGGGGGTACAGGATTTGACGCTCCGTACTATATTTTTTACCATAGCTCGGATGGCTGGGAGTTCCACTCCTCACATCATGCTAAAGAGTTACTTCCAGTATGCCATAGAGTGTACTGAACCTTGGGTTTTTAACTGGGCAGATGCAGTGTTGCGTAGTATGAAAAAACAATTGACCAAATGCAGACGAGGTGACCTGAAGCAATTCGGGTACGGATATTTGTTAGTGTCCTTCTTCCTTGAGAGGGTTCCATTACTGAGGCTGTAGGTTGAGTGGAATATACCATCTCCCAGGAATCCAAGGATGCTGAAATGGTGTCGGCTCATGGCCCGACACGTGGTTGGACCGATCATCAAGTATGATGATACCTTCTTTGACTGGCTTCAACCATAGATGTTGATGGTTGACGATTATGCTTATGCCGGGTTGGATTTCTGAGGATATCCAGACTTAGTACTGCCAGAGGATGCTCAGTGGGGGGAACTTGGTAAGAAATACACACACTTTTTCCTTTTTTCTAAAATGTTTTTGTGAATTTTTATCATATGCAAATTTTTTTTATATGTTCGTTCAAATACTAAATACAAAATTTGTTTTTGATGACACAGATGTTGGACCTTACCAACCTCTTGGTACTTCTCCCATTTAGTGGTGAGGAGAGGTAGTTCCAGTGCCACAATATGCCGAGGATTATCAAGTAGTGGAGAAAAACCTAGAGGGCTTGACCGCAGATATTCCAAACATGCCTCTTGAAGAGGTTCCATGACGCGATCAGCGTCATACAATAGGGGTGTCAGGGTCCATGAGTCGACTGCTGTATAGGGTTGCTCAGGAAGTCATTTGTTACCGTAAACGTCATCATGACATCACTTTGTAGAAGCTATGAGCTTCAAATTTCGACATTTTGGTCTTCAGACAAAACTTTTTGTAAAAAACTATTTTGATCGTTATATATACAGACGGCTTCTACCGGTTTATCATGTGTTATGAAAATTGATGTGATTGATTTATAAATGATTCAAATATCTGTCTAATACATAGTTAGCCAATGCATCTATTAATGTATTTCGACATCTAGGAATATGTTGATATTCAATGTAATCAAGATAATGTTCCAAGAGGCGAATTCACAAATACACCCATAACAAAGTGGGACTTCGAATAGTATAGATATTACTTAACTGTAGTACTACAAGCTGTGAATCGAGTCGCACAATCAAATGACAAATTCCAAGCGAGATAGCATCAACCAATAATTCGATAATAGCGCTATACTTTGCAATATTGTTGGTCGCACAGCTGAGACACACACCTCATAAGGATACAAGTTCGTTTGTAGGGGTGTAAATTGCCCATGCAGTGGAAGAAAGGTTCTGAGTACTACGGTTAGCGCCATCAGCAAAGTCAATATAGGGTAGAGAAAACTCTGACATCTGGAAATCAAACACAACATCACATAAGGGAAGAGACCAGATAACGACAAAAGCAAGTTATAGTAACACACAAAAATTATGATACAATAAAAATACAAATACTCATGCACAGATGATTTTATGCATAGTACTTCTTCAAGTACAGCCCATTCATGGGTTCACTTAAAGGGATACCATCGTAATCTGCCAACTCATAAGCTCCTTTTTCCAAAACTCGTCGAATGATATAAGGACCTCGCCACATGGCTTCGAATTTCCCAGCTCCTAACATATCACGATCTTGTTCATAGAGGAGGAAAAGATCTCTTTCAGAGAAAATGCGAGGCTTGACATGTTTGTCATATTGGGCCTTGACACGCTTTTTCTGAACTTCTATGACTAGGGTAGCATCATGTCGAGTTTCGTCTAATCGCATAAGATACAATAGATGTTCTTCCTCAGCAGAAGTGTTTGGTAGGAGTTCAACAACTAGTTTTAAATAGGGTATCTCACATTCAATCGGGAGAATGGTTTCCACACCATAGACTAACTAGAAAGGTGTAAACCCAGTAGCAGACTTGATGGATGTCCAGTAAGCGCACAATACCGAAAACAAAATTGTGTGCCAACTTGTTTTGTGAATCCCTATCATTCGTCAGAGCATAGTTATGAGAACTTTGTTAATTGCTTCAACTTGGCCGTTGGCTTGTGGGTAATAGGGTGTTGAGTTATCATGGCGAAGACCCAACTTTTCAGTAAGTTCAGACATCATTAAGTTTCTGAAGTGGCTACCGTGATTAGTGACGATATCTTGGGGAACACCAAAACGAGCTATGACGTGATTAAAAATGAATAATTCTGCAATCTTTCTAGTGTTGTCAAATGTCGGCATCGCCTCGGCCCATTTCGTAAGGTAATCAACGACTACAATGATGTAACCATGCCCCCCGACCGAGTGAGGGTGACATGTCATGAAATTGATGCCCCATTTCGTAAAGGGAACAATTGAGACCATAGGGTGAAGAGGAGCAGGATGTGACCGTATCTTCTGATTATAGGTATGGCAAGCATGGGATTTTTAAACGGCGATTATGCAGTCGTTAAATAAAGAAGGCCAAAAATACCCTGCTCGTAAGATCTTCTAGGCAGTAGCATGCCCAGACATATGACCACCACAAGCTCCAGAATGGAAGTCATTCAGATCTTTCTCAGCTTCGTCGAACGTTAGACAACATCGAAAAACAGAGTCAATCCCCCGACGATAAAGAGTATCCATGAGGATAATGTATTGACAAGCTTGGTATCGTACTCGATGTCACTCAGTATTGGACAAAGTTGGTCAGAAAGTCTGGGTTTGGAGATATATAATGACATCACCATACCAAAGATCATCAGTACTAATAAGGAAAAGAGATTCATCGGGTAATGAATCAACTGCTACATTTTCCATTTCAGAATGGGGAAAGTTATAGATCAACTCAGCAAACACTAAGGACTTCTTGGACTTGGCATGTTCAAATTCCAAGTCAAACTCCTGGAGTATCACAATCCATTTGGAGTATTTTCCCCCTAGAAATTGACAGGTAAGAATGTGTTGCATAGGGTTGCAGTGAGAAATCACTGTAGTCTTGCGCGAGAGAATATAGTGTCGAAAGCGTTGGACGGCTTGGATGGAAACCAAGGCCAGTTTCTCGACATGAAAATACTTGATTTTAGTAGGCGTTAGACTTCGAATCAAGTAGTAGATAACATGTTCGTCATTAGCATCATCCTCTTGGACGAGAACCATACCAATGGTGTAATCCGAGGTAGCAAGGTAGAGGAAATAATCACGACTGTAATCGGGAGGAAAGAGAAGTGGAGAACGCGTTAGGGACAATTTCAAAGCTTCAAAAACATTGTTGGCAATGGTATCCCAGACGAACTCTGAATCCTTTTTGAGGAGTCACGTAAATCCACAAGTTATCTCGACATAATTTGGGATAAAACGACGAAGAAATTTTGCTTTCCCCTACAAAATTTGTAACTGGTGAAGAGTAGAAGGAGGAGGGAGATTAAGGATCGCCTCAACCTTTAAAGGAACCACCTGGATCCCTTGACGTGAAATGATAAAACCTAGAAGATGACCAGATTCCACGCAAAAAATGCACTTATGAGGATTCAAACGTATATGGTAGAACCGACAGCGAACGAAAATGGCTCGGAGGTGGGTTGGGTGATCGACTCGGCGCATTGAATGAGTGGGTAAATCGTCCAAATATGGTTGAACGATGTGCTTGATATCATGGAAAGAATAAGACATAGCACGTTGAAACGTGGTGCCAGTGTTCTTGAGACCAAAAAGAAGTTTCCGATAGGCAAAAGTACCCCAAGGACAAATAAAAATAGTTTTATGTTGATCCTCGGGAACAATGTTGATTTGATTATACCTGGAGAAACCATCCATGAGAGAGAAAATTTCACTTCCGGCGCAATCATCGACAATTTGATCGATGAAGGGGGTAGGAAAGTTGTATTTGGGACAATCTTTGTTGATATCCCTATAATCAACACATACACGAATGGTGCCTTGTTTCTTGTCAATTAGGACAAGATTGGAAACCCATTCACTGAGAGCCACTGGATAAATAAAGCCAGCTTTTAGAAACTTCTCGACTTTGAGCTTGATAGTAGCTTCTTTACGTGGGTGAATTAGACGAAGGCATTGCCGGATGGGTTTAGCGTCAAGGTATGTCTTTATCTCATGTATCACAATCTCAGGGTCGATACCCGGAATTTCTTCGTAGCTCCAGGCGAAGATGTCACGAAACTCTTTGAATAGGGATGTGTAGGTGACGATTTCGTCAGAAGAACATGAAGCTCCGATATGGACATTTTCGACAAGCCCAGGTTTGATGGATATGTCAAGGGGAATAGTGGGTGAGATATTTCTTAAGTTCCCTTCGGAAAACACATTGTGTGCAGACTCGGGAATGGTGGATATGATGACAATGGTCGACAAAGTCGAGATCTGTTACTACTTCTCAATCGTATTTTGCTCCAGAAAGAGGATGGAACGATGATGCCCATCGTCCCAAGGGGTGTCCTCCATGATAGACATGATCATCTCGTCAGTGGAAAAAATGACATGAAAAGGATCGGGAGACAACTCACCAAGAGAGGGGGTAGAAGGTGTTGCCAATTGAATGACCTGATAGGCGGATTCAACTAGACTTAACGACATTGCGTCGCCGAAACGACGATGATCTCCAGGGTCAGGTACTATCCAGGGGTCATGAGACACGGGATGTTTGTAAGGCGAGGTGGAGATCATGTTGATGGAAGCAATAGAAAAGCGTGGAAAATTGGGCGGTGGAATGGGGAAGGTAGCCATTAAAGAAGAGTCTTTTAGAAGGCCTACACCGATGTTCTCATAACCTGGTGGGGTTTTAGCAATAAACGGTACGTTTCCAGTACGAGTATCGGAATTAAAGAAGGCTAGTTGGTCGATGGTAACAACCTTACCTTTATGTGGGAAACGTATCACACAGAAAAGGGTCGACACAACTGCGTGCATGGAATCGATCCAACTGTGGCCAAGCAGAAGATTGTAATCAAGAGGAGCATCAAAGACTTCCACTTTGACTTGGACCATTTTTCCTTCTAACGTGATGGACAATGAAGGAAGGACACCATAGGGCTTAAAACCGGAGCCGTTGAAGGCTTTAAGAGTATTATGGGATTCATTCAAAGAAGGAGAGCCAATGGCTTTCGAGCAAGCAAGAGACATAACACATGTCGAGGCACCCTCATCG
The DNA here is from genome assembly GCA_009831015.1 of Picea engelmannii. Classification (NCBI taxonomy): domain Eukaryota; kingdom Viridiplantae; phylum Streptophyta; class Pinopsida; order Pinales; family Pinaceae; genus Picea; species Picea engelmannii. The sequence continues at coordinate 233,855 of ML783367.1, read as the reverse complement.
ATAACGGTTCGGCAAATTTTTTTGTCAGAGACAATCACTTGGATCTGGAATGCGAGTTGAGGGGGTAACCTTGGAATGTGATCTTCCAAGTCAAAGATTATTAAATTTGTATCTGTAGGATCGATTCCACCAATAGCTTTCAACAGTGCCTTCTGTTGTGTGGGACAAGTCTGAAGGACTTCGAGGGCTGACATCGCAGAAGGTACTTGAGCCAGATCTTCAACAATGTTGTAGTTCTGGGCAGCACGAGCATGAGCATTGAAAGCCAATTTTTGAACGATGCCCTTTGGGGGGGGGTCACAGAACTGTGTCGAGGCTCGGTCGTTCGAGATGAAGAGGACCATTGGTAGGTGGAGTCACGGGAGAGGGTTGTACCGACGAAGGTGGTAGATCATCAACCTTCTCTTTAGAGGGAGAATAATCTTTGGCTCGAGTATTAAGTGCAACATCGCTCTTCTTTGAATCACCAGTACACATCAAAACATAGGATGTAGTAGAAGATGAGGGTTGGTCATGAATGACCAACTGAGCCTGTTGTTGAGACGGGAAGGGATGGGACAAAACGGCTGGTGTAGGTGGTTTTGGAGCTCCTTGAAGGAACTTAGTGACCTCGGCACGTCGTGGACAATCCTTTGTGTAGTGATCATCACCACAGATAAGACAAGGGTATCGTGGTTTGTGCTTACCCCGATCGTCAACAGGGGTAGTTTTGGTTTGCTTTGCTTGAGAAGGATTTTTTCCCTCCTTATTCTTACCCCTTCCCTTTTTAGATTTTTTTTTACCGACTGGGGTAGATTGAATTGCATTTACCTTAGAAGTCTTATCGGTGGGAGGGGCAGGAGATAGAGCATTTTGAACATTAGAAGAAGCAAGTTTGGGGTTTGTGCTTGAGGTGGAATGTGGTTGATCTTGGAAAGAGCCAATCACACCGTCAGCGGCATGTGAAGCAGCTGGAGTAGTTGAAGTGCTGGAAGTAGAAGGACGAGGTAAGTCAGGTAGTAAATCATAAAGGGTTCTTGTTTGTGAATAAACGAGGTCAAGATATTGAGCACGACTTATAGCCTGCTCTTATGTGACTATGCCACCCATGGAAATGTCACGACCGATGTCATTCACAAATGATTTTGTGAACCACTATGCCAGCAACTGATCGGGGAGCTCAAGTTTAATGAGACATCATCTCCTTCACCACTCATGGATGTGATCGGACATATGAGTGGCTTTGTTCTATTTGAAGGAAGTCAAAATCTCAGTCCCTGTGTCATAATGGATCGGTAACTGGTAGTGTGTGAGGAAATCCATAGCTAGAGTGTTGAAGTCAAATAAGAAGCCTCATGGAAATTCTATATACCACTTCGCAGCAAAACCTGTGAGGGTTCGTTGAAAAAGACGTAAACAAATAGAGTCATCCATCAACGAGTTGGATGAGCACCATAAGTGAAAAGTCACAACGTGATTGTTTGGGTCCTCTCCCGCTTTGCCATCAAATTTAGGAATGTCCGATGGAAGCTTGGCTGGTATAGCAGGCCATTGGGGAGATTGACGAATAGGATCATTTAAAATCCTTAACAAATCCAGAAGATCCAAAGTGGCGATAAAGGGTAACTGGCGATTCACCTACGGGTACTGGTGGCTTTGGGGAGGAGGCCCTGTTGACAAACTAGTAGGACCATAAGAAGTCTGCATATAATATGAAGACCCAGGCAGATTCGGTGTTGGTTGGAGAGGATAGTAGCTCATAGGATTATACCCTGGAACAAGGGCTTGAGTTTGAGCATTCACCCCCCAAATGGGATTGAACGAACCTGGATATGGTTGGCCCATACTAGGAGGTATTACGGATGCAGCTGGAAACTGCTACCCCCCAGTTGATTGAGGATAATGTTGTATCAACTGATTCCAATACTGGGCCAAGGAGGGAGGTATGTTTTTCCCATAAGGTGGGGTCAGTCCTCCCACTGAAGGTGGTGTTCCAATTGGGAGTTGTGTTCCAATTGGGATTTGCATTCCAAAATGAATTTTCCCACTAAGAGGGGGTTGAGTCATACCACCTTGGTGAAATTGTCCACCAACCGAAAACTGGTAATTTGGAGTGAATGATGGAGTAGCGCCACTAGGATTAAGACTGCCAGTGGAAGATGAAGAAGGTCCTCCAAAAGGAAATTGAGGGAGTGTTGGAATAAAATCGGGAAGAGAGTGCCCAGAAGAAGAAGGACCACCAGGAGAGCCAGATGGGGTTTACGTAGGAGTGGGAATGGAAGCATTCAACGCACGGTATCCGAGCGGTAGTGTCGGAGTGACGTTGGGAATTTGCGGTGTGTTGATGGGAGCAAGACTAACCATAGTAAACCCGGTTGGAACACTCATAGTATCTGTGATATGGGCCATTTCGGAAGGGACGGTAAAGTGATAGACAGTGGTCAACGGTACTGTCTCTGGGCTAGAGATTACGGAAATCACAGGTGGGGTGATCTCGGAAATCACAGGTGAACCTGGACCAAAAAGGTCCCGTCGGAAAACACCTGTAGACGAAAAAAGATCTTGTCCTTCTATGCCTGGAAAGGGTCCAACTGGTGATCTAGAAGACGTAATAACTAAGTCTTCGAAAGAATTCAGTCGCATAAACGGTCGCTCAGAATAATGGTGAAGTCAAAAGTCCTCTCGAGTATTTGTAATTTGAAAATGATCTAGAGAGTCAGTTCGTTCCACTTGTGGTGTGGTGATGACTGTGACTTCACTTTGCCGAGGAGATCCCTCAAGTGTACTTGTAGGCAAGGGTTGAGAACCGTCCAGATGCTCTGGAGATAAACCCTGCATTCTACGTGAACGACGTGGAGGAACTATTGAAAACGAGTGACAAACTTCACGAAGAAAATCTTATGGTCAACTTCGATAAACAAACAACACGCGCTAGTAAACAAAATCTAGGAAGCAATCACCAAGCAAACAAGACCTTCCAATTACGAAGCCACTAGTTGGTGATGAAATCTAATGTCGCAACAACGAGACGAGAAGGGGCTGGGCTAGGGTGGAAAAGTTGCGTCGACGACCTGCTTAACGGACTTACACCCTGGTGCAATCTCCCACACATAATCGTGGGTATACTAATCCGGATTTATGTAAGAACACAATGGAATACAGAAATACACATAAACACAGAGATGTAGTGGAAATAAGACTTCATTTCATTAATAACAAATGACTGAAATATGCTTACAGACAGAATGGAAATAAACTAGCTAGGGCGTTGGTAGCTTATCTCTGAGAAGAGATGTGTCCGCTACTCGCATCTGTGAGAAGATGATCACAATGAGGATCTGAAGGCCCTTTTATTATAAATTGGAATTCCAAAAGTCCTAGACATCCAAAAACCTAACCCTAGGAGATGAAGCGCCAAAAGTCATGTGGGCCCCGTTTGGGTAAGTCGGTGCATCAACTTCCCGGGGTTGTAACTTTTGCATATGATCTCTGTTTTAGGCATATGATAGCTCATTGGAAAGATATATCCGAGGCCTACAACACTTGAGACAAAATAGCATAGTTAGATGCAATTTTGCGATTGAAACATACCAAAAAAAAACATCGTTTAGGGCCTCAAAATGGCCCCGGAAGTTTAGGACCCGAAAAAACTGCTAAAAATAGTAAACTGTGCGAAAACTGAAAAAATCAAAGAAGAAATGGTGGGGGTCCAAGAGGAATAGGTGGGTGGCCACCAATATCCACCTAGATCATTCCTCCCCCCTTAGGAAGCAATGTTCCCCATTGCGTTGAGTTCCTCCATGAGATGAGGAAACTTCTGTTGAACTTGGTCCCTGGTGAGCCATTTGCCTTGGTGAAGGAGTTGGCCTACTTTGACAACTCAATATAGCGGTATCCTTTGTTTTCAGGTGTGCTTGATCTATGTATCCATGATATGATCAGTTCTGGCTTGTTCCATGCAATCTAGATTTAACTCTATTGGTGTGAGTTGTTCTGCCATGTCAGATGTGTCTAGTAGAGGTGGAAAGTAGGGCCGAAGGCTGTCCACATTGAACACTGGGTGCAGACCAAGGAATGGTGGAATGATGAGGTCAAAGGCATTTTCCCCTACAGCCTTTGTGAGTGTGTACGGCCCATATCGAAGTGGACGAAGCTTACAGTGGGGTCCAGCAAGGCGCTCCTTTTGCAAATGCAGCCACACTTTGTCGCCCACTTGGAAGTTGTGTGGCACCCGATGTTGATCATGATGTTGCTTATACTTAGCATTGGATCTGTCCAAGATGTCATGAACCTGTTGGCGGATGTGTTGAATGTGCTCAATGAATTTGTTTGCCTTATCCGCCTTAGACTGGACATGAGATGAATCTTCCTGAGTAGCCACAAATGGCATGGCTATGTCAATGGGACATAGTGGTTGGAATCCCAAGCCCACTTGAAAGGGGTTGTGGCTAGTTGAGCTATGGAGAGCCCGGTTGTAGCTGTTTTGTACATAGGGGAGGCTCTCATCCCATGTGCATGGATGCTTTGAATTGTACATGCACAGAATGTGTACGATCATCTGGTTGACGACCTCTATCTAGCCATCAGTTTGCGGATGGAAAGCTGTGGACTTGGTGAGCTTGGTGTCCAACATCAACCAGAGGCTGGACCAAAATGTACTGAGGAACCTACTATCCCAATCTAAGATGATAGACTGTGGGATCCCAAAGTGTACCCACACTCATTCAAAGAAGAGTTTAGCAGTGGCTTCTGCTATGATATTCTTCTTACAGGCCATCATAATGGAAATCTTCGAGAATCGGTCGATGACCACAAAAAACCAGTCATTTCCATGCTTAGTAGAAGGAAGGCCCGACATGTAATCCATAGAGATGGATTCCCAAGGTTGACTGGGGGTAGGAAGCGGAGTATAGAGGCCTTTCTTCTTGATGGTCGGTTTGGAAATGGCGCAAGAAGTGCAGGACTTGATGTACTTCCCAACATCTTGTCGAAGGTTCGACCAATAGAAATACTTTTGCAGTACTTCCACAATTTTCTCGACCCCGAAATGCCCAGTGACTCGACTGTAGTGCGCCTCCCAAATCATCTTGGCATGCTCGCTTGAAGGAACACAAAGGTGTCCCAAGTGACAAAGTAGGGCATCCTGGAGGTGAAAATTGGGAACTTGCTCACCCTCCAAGAGTGTATTGTATGTGTGGCTGAATTCTGGATCACTTGAGTAGAGAAGCGTCCAATCGGAAGTCTTGTGCCCACAAGAGTTGAGCACCGTGTTTAGCACCACGATGGGTGGTCGACTAAGGCAGTATGCAACATTATTGGTGCTTCCTTTTTTGTACTTAATGTTCAAATGAAATTGTTGCAGGTATGTGGACCACTTCTGATGGCGATCGTTCTACAACTTCCCTTGTGTCTGTATGAACTGCAAGGGTCGGTGGTCTGTGTGGATGATCATTTCCTTTCCCAAAATGTAATGCTTCCATTGTGTTAGCACTTGGTAAATTTCCTAGAGGTTGAAAACAAAAGAAATCTACAAAGGTAACTTTATATAACCACTTTCGAAGCTGGGATCTAGCCCTTCCAACTTCAGAGAGGGATCTCTCTATATGACTTATCTATGTTTCCAATTTTAGATTTTAGGCTAGGTAAAGAAATAAGTTTTTTTTGTAGTAAGAGTGTTTTGTGAATTGGTTGAGACAGTCTAGACCTCCATTGGGCTATGGGGTCTGTGTTATAATAGATATGAGATACAAACCAGAAACGCAAAAGAAGATTTCTACATGGCGAGATAATATACTCACTGGATCCTTTAGTAGCTTAAATGATGGGCAGAAGAAAAGATGAAAAGATAAATTCAACTAAGAAGCAGTTAAGAATTTCTTAATTGAAAACACCAGAAGATAAACACTAAAATATTTTGAGTCAGAAACAGGGTATCCAAGATAAATCCTACGACATTCGTTACTCTTAAATATTAGTTTCAGAAAACAATATGATCACAAAGCAAGAATAACATTCAACTTAGAGAATAACATCACCAGTGAATACACGCAAGAATCCTGTAAAAGTGCCTCCTTTTTATTAATGGAAGATCTCTTCAAAAATGTTACAGTCTGATAGCATCGGGGTGCAAAGATCAACAACCCTGAATACTTCGAAAGGTGAAGTATTTATAACTCAAATTACAAATGTTCCTATCATAAATGACCAGGACGTGCTAAATCTATTTTTAGCCTAACTAATTTAACAAATTTCCTAAATCTAGGAACTGCTCATAGATGATTTTAGGGGCTAAATTTCTCTCATGGGCTAATTTTCCATGGTTTTTCCAAAAAAGAGATTCGCTATTTTAAAAATGATTCGCCCAAATTCTATAGGATAAAATTATTTTACCTTAAAAATCGCCAAAAATTTATAAAAACTATATAGAATCATTAGAAATTTGAATATTTTTACAAAAATATTGCCAAACATTTATTGTTGGCATATGAAGGATTAGTAAGATTCACCAAGGTTTCTACATTTTAAAATAAATTTCCATCCTTAAAATCATCCCTGGAACTACTCGATGACTTGGTGTAATTGCACGCTGATTTCTGGGTAGGCCGTTGATAAAGTCTTTGCACGACCTCATCTGACTGGACAGGTGATTGGACCTAGACAACTTGTCTGCTAATCGATCAGATTACAGAGCTCTTCCCATCTGAGATAACTGGGCACGTTGACTTTGAGCAATCTTCGATACACTTTGTCCATTTCTATATACTTGGCGAATGTAGGCTTGGTGAGGAATATGTATTGAATCTCGTGTTGGATACTGATGTCCAAATGAAGGGAATCCAGGAATGCTTTGTCGATGATGCTCCCTTGTATGCCAGCAAAATTTGAACTATCCTTAGCCACTTCAGCTAATCTCTTCTTGTAATCTGGGAGTGTGATTAATTTATCGTTGATCACTTTCAGACCAGGAAGACCTTTCTTCTTGAGAGCTTCAATCTTACTGAAGAACCTTTGCACCCCCTGGTCCATGACCTGCACCTTTTCTTCCAGCTGAAGCATTAGTCCTCTCTTGGTCATAACTCTTTTGACCTCAAGGATGGTCTTGGTTCTGTCTTCAATATTTAGCTCTTCCATCTCCTCCCTGGTCTTATAATTGAGGAACTTAATGATCTCATTTTCCTGTTGTTGTTGGGAAATAATACCCTACGGACTAGCAAGCTAGGGTTAAACTTGCATGTAGATCATGACCCTTAAGAAATCACTTTCAACCTACCACCCCAAAACCTAAAACCCTTTTTCACATGCAAACATGGAAAGAACCTACTAACCTTTTTACTAATGTTTGGTGTAGATCCTCCATTGTGCTTCATCCGCTTTCTTGCACTGCTCCTTCCAAAGACAATCCTGTAATCAAGACAAAACACTACACATGCATGCTATTTTTCTACTAGAGGGCTAGAGATTAACCATAAACCAAATAAAACATATAAAACTCATGCATTGGGACAGGAAAAGTATTCTTTTATTAATCTCAATATGAATCAACTTACAATAATAATAGAGATCGGCCACCGTTCCTCGATCCTGATCCTGGGCTCCTCCTCATCTTTGTCCTCCAATTGCTTTGCTTGAATTCTCCTTAAGCTTGAGGAAAGGCTAAAGGGTTGGGACAAATGGATTCGGCAATTGGGCAGAGTTTCTTTGCTATGATTTTCCTCCTTCAAATGGTACCCCTACCCCTTCTTTTATAGGCTAGAAGGAGCTAGGGTTTTGGATGAACTCTCGGCCATGCATGGCCGGGAGTTTCAGTTAACTAACCCATAGATTTTTGTTCCATCGGCAACTTTCTATTTTTTTGTGATTCTGAAGGCAAACGCGGGCTGTAGTGGGCCTGCTAGCATTTACACGCGGGCTGTAGTGGGCCTGCTAGAGTTTTCTTTTGGATAAACATGGGCTGTAGTGGGCCTGCTAGCGTTTACTTTTTAAAAATGGAATTTTTAGAAGAGTTTTTCAGTAGTTTTTTGGAAAAGAAGGGATATGAGTTGGCCTGATGCTAGGTAAGCATGTGTGGTGCAATTTAGGGTTATAACAGATGCCCCCTAATGTGTGAGTTCAGAAGAGCATCTGATGGCTGAAATACATTACCAATCTTTTACGAATCTGTACTGATATGCTGAATGAGTGAGCCCAAGAATCAGGAATCAGGAGGTGCCATCTGCAAAATAACAAATGTCTCATTGAGGCGGGCATACCCATGCTCGGGATAAAATAGAACCATGGCTACCAATCAAATACATTGTAGATCCATGTCAAATAACGACAAAGAGTAGCCGTGAACAATACACAACGGAGATACATCTCGAAATTAGAAAGATATACATATAAAGTATCCATCTCACAAAAGTTGATTTGGCCTGATGGCTATACTTCAGAGCTCGAGCAACAACTTCAAAATCTTCTAAAACTTGCGTAGGAGTGTAATATGAGTGTATGACTGCACTACCCAGAGGTCTTCGATGGCTCGTCAGTTATGGACTTGATAATCTTGATGATCGGACTGAAGGCTTCAGTGATTTCAAACAAAGACTTGATTGGACGTTCAGGATGGCCGAGTATGCGGACAAGAGACATATTGCAAAGGGGTTGACTCAGGCTTAGTGACAAACTTCCCTTGGATAATAGCACAACAAGTGATAAGACTCAGCCAACATATCTGTTAATCATAAGTCTACGAAGCAGAGGCAATGCAAACTCTCCATATGTTTGGAAGAGTAACCAAACGGTGGAGGACACAACTCTATATAGCGAGCAAAGCTTCCTAAGGTTGTACTACATCCCATAGTCTAATGAATCAAATGGACAGATGTGCTTTATCCAAGGGCGACTCATTATGCTGCCAATAAATAAAATACTTTTCCCATCCTCTTTTTGGGGTATATTTGACTTTCTTGTTCTTTTTGATGATTTTGAAAATGAATAAAGGAATATTACGTTACAATGGAGGAATGAGTATAGAAAACATACAAGCTCAAGGCACAAGGAAAAGACTGATGTTCTAGGAAAATGATACTCGGGAAAAATCCTCCAGTGGCCAAAGGTGTTAAGACGAAGAAGCAAACTCTTACAAGGCTGATGGGTAAGGTATGCAAAAGTGGTTGACAGAACACACAATGGTAACGTCCTTCAATGTAAGTTTAACGAGCCCAGAGAAGGGAAACTCAGTGGTTTTTTCATATTTAGAGAGTCTGAAAAAGCATAAAAGGAAACTCCATTGGGGTACCTTTTTCGTCAATAGTCTAATCGGTTCGAAAAAGGGATAAACTAGCACCGATTAGACGTCAATTCAAAACCATTTTAACGAGTGTGAAAAGGACAAGATCACTTGGCTATTTTTTCACTTTTAAGGAGTCTGAAAAAAATCTTAACTATGGACTCCGTCAGGAATGTTCTTCTGGACCATTTTAACGAGTGTGAAAGAATAAGGTCACTCGACAATCTTTTCAATTTTAGGGAGTCTAAAAAGAGCTTAACTATGGACTCCGGGGGGTTTCTTTTTCGTAAATTTAATCCCTCGGGCCTGAAAAAGGAATAAAATCTTACCTGAGGATACTCTTCTAAAAAATGGGAATTCAATAGAGTATGCCTTTGTTCGTACAGTTGACCATCCAGACCGAAAAAGGGGTAAACTACCACCGGACAGACGTGACTTCAAATTTCAGTTTAACGAGCGTGAAGGCCACAAGATTGCTCGAAAATCTTTTCATGTTTAGAGGGTCTGAAAAGGGCTTAAAAGGAGACCCGTTTAAGGAATGTTATTCTGGACCAATTTAATGAGTGTGAAGAAACAAGGTCACTCGACAATCTTTTCATTTTTAAGGAGTCTGAAAAGGGCTTAAAGAAGACTCCATAATGGTTACTTTTCTCAGTTAATCCGGACGAGATTGAAAAGTATAAATGCAGTCTCACCGGATGTTGCTTTCGGATCTCAAAGTGAGCTTGAAAAAAAACAAAGTTAGCTCATGATAGACTCTTTGTGGGTTGATGCCTGGCATCTCCTCAAGGGAGGTGTATGCTCCGACGAAAACATTGTCTATGATGCCAGGGGTTCTGGAGATATTGATAGGTATAGTTTCATTGATAGTCGCCATATTGCCCTCAGCATAAATTTCCTGTGTAGCTAAGAGGTTAATAGGACACGACTGATCTCCCGTCATGGTGATAGTGAATTCTACTACCTCGATTCGGCGTAACTCTGGGCGGAAATATGATCTGTAATGAAGATCTTCCCAAGGTTTGTCCGGACTAGTCATTGCTTTAATTATAGCTTTGTCAGAAGGCAAGACTAAGTCTAACGAATCGGTATTGGTGAGAGAACCCTGAGCCCAGATAGGCTCAAGAGGTGGATCCAACTCTTGTGCGGGAGGCGGATCAGGAGTAGCTAAAGCTTGCTGGACCAAAGAGTACGCTACTTCAGTGGTCGACAAGGGCATGGACATGCCAGCGTGCCCCGTCTCATCCATCGTGGCTGATGGGGAAGGAAGAATCCATGGATCCTGAAAGTAAGTCGTGCGGAATGACGAGATGTGAAAAATCTCAGCCTTGTGGTGAGTTGATATAAACTTGACATCGCCATGGGGAGGTGGGTAATCAAAAGTACCCATCAAAGATGGGTACACGCCAACTCCTACGTTAACGACACCGGCTTGAGGATTATCAATCATGGGAACCGTGGATGCCCCCAAAGCTGGAGCAGGTCTAGAGAAGGACAATTGATCGATGGTCACTATCCGACCCTCACGGGGAAACAACAAGACTCGGAAAACTGTAGCAACCACCGCTTGCATAGAATAAGTCCAACTACAACCTAACAAGAGATTGTAGTCGAGGGGGGCATCGACTACCTCTACTTCGACACACACGGTCTTCCCTCCTAACTGCACAGGGAAAGAAAGAATGATGCCATGTGGTTGGAATGAACGACCATCGAACACAGTAAGGAGAGTAGGTGATGGAGACAACTCGGGCTGACCAATGTCTTTCCATCATGCTAACGACATAATGCAAGTCGAAGCGACCTCGTCGACCACCGTGCGGAAGATATTTCGTGTAAAAGTTTTCATGGGATGAGCCACTACTATCTGAAACGCGACGTGGTAAGGCAGACGAGGCTTCAAGTCAGTCGTATCTAACATGATGGTACGCGGGTTACAAGTCTCAGTAGAGCCTAAAGCAGTCAACAAGGCTTTCCTCTGAGCAGGGCAACTTTGGAGGACCTCCAAATTAGACATAGCACAAGGGGTTTGGGATAAATCTTCCACCACAGAGTAATTCTGGGTGGCCCTTGTGTTTGGATTGTGAGAAGCTTTCTTAAATGCACCCTTTGGAATGTGTGTCATTGTTTCACCCAAAGTCTTCTCAATCTATAGAGGAAGAGATGGGATATCGGCTTCTTTACCCTTCTCAGAGGCGCTTGGTTTACTATAGTCGTGCGCTCTAGTTGTTATTAAAGCATCACCCCTAACCATGTATACGTTCGTGGATGAGGAATTGTTAGGAGGAGGGCAGGTTTCTTGACTGCCCCCTTCAGAACTTGCAGAGGCTTGAGTTAAATTTTGCCCATGCTGAAAGGGATTAGTCAACACAGCCTGTTGTTGCTGTGTGACAAACTTCTGGGCCTCTACAAGTCGAGGACATAGATGGGTTAGGTGGTCTTCTACACACAAGTTGTATGGATACCTCACATTCCATTTTTCCGTAGTGCCCTTGCCAGCATTATCAATGGGTTTTTTATCCCCCTTACCCTTCTTGCATTGTTTTTTATTCCCTTCAGGCTGCTGGGTGGCCTTTGGGTTAGTCATCTGCACAGAGTGTACTTTCGACGTTTGGGTAGGAGGAGTAGCCAAAGCAGTAGTCTGGCTGGCCACTGAGTGTTGTATAGATAACTGTTGCAATTTCTTTTTCAATTGCTCAGCGAGCTTGGTTTCTGCCGAACCAACCATACCATCGGCATGTGGTCCGTCTCTCTGTCTAGTTTTATCCAGTATTGATCGTGGCGCATCCAGAAGGATGTTATATAATAAACCAGACTGAGAATAGATAATCTCAAACTGTTGAGCCCTCATGATGTCATCTTCTTCGGAGAAAACCCCAGAAGTTGCGACGTCTTTGGATAATTGGGGGACTAAAGAGTTAAGGAACCACTCTAGCAGGAAGGCTGGTGGAACTGGTACTTTGATTAGACTCTATCAGCGTCTCCATTCTCGGATATGATCAAAGATATGATATGCCATCGTCTGTTCGAAATTGGCTAGCAACTCTGTGCCAGCGTCGTATCTCACAGGAAACTGGAAATGATTAAGGAAGGCCATAGCCAGTTCGCCAAAAGAAGAATATTGTGAGCGATCAAGCTCGATGTACCATTTCGCGACACTCCCAATAAGAGTGCGTTGAAACAATCGCAACTGGACAGAGTCATCTTTCAGTGAGTTAGATGAACACCAAAGGTGGAAAGTAGTCACATGATCACCTGGATCTTCGTTAGGCTTGGCCTCAAACTTTGGAATGTCCGAAGGCAACTTCATTGGCATAGGAGGCCAACGCGGATCATGACAGGTAGGATCATTTAACAACCTTGTCAAATCTGGCAAGTGTAACGTCGCCAGGAATGGTAGTTTGGGTTGCTGCTGATAGCCTGGGAAAAAGGGTCCTGGAGTTCGACTGGCACCAGGTTGCCAGGAAAAGTTTGGCTGCTGGCCTGGATTCTGGTAGAAACCATGGCCCTGACCAGCGTAAGGGTTTTTCATCTGTGGAGACATCATTGGTTGATTCCCCATAAAGGACATAGGATGTTGGGCATTCATCGTGTTTGACGGACTTTGGGAAGGATTACCCCATGCCGGTCCTGATGGGAGAGGCATAGAAGTCTGTCTGGGGTTCCATTGACTGTGGAAAGAATTACCCCAGAACGACATTCCAGAGGAAGGAATGGATCCTTGTCCTGAGTTCCAAGGTTCTAGTATATGTGCCCCTGGCGCAAGAATAGTACCCTACGCTGGAGTAGACTGTCCAAAAATGGGTGTGCCCCCAGATGGGAAAGCAGTGAATGAAAAAGTGTTATTACCAAATATCTCGTTCCAAACAAATGGTTACAAACCTACCGACAGAGTTTGCGTAGGTGTTCCTTGACTCCCGGCTCCGAATGAACTTGTGTGTGTAGGCTGCCCGGCGGACTGCTGATGCAGACCACCAAGCGAAGGGGATGAAGGAGAGATATGACCTCCAGCGTAAGGAAAAGCATTGAAAGGGACAGGAATGACCCCAAGTTGACCTTGCAGAGGAGCGTTAGAGCTCCCTGCCCCCAGACCTAAAGTCTGCAAAGTGGAGTAAGTGAGTGCAAGACTTGTACCCGAACTAGGCATACCGTATGAAAATGGAGGGCCCGTCGCACTAGGTGTGAAGGGAGGTGTGGCCGCCGCGATAGATGGGGTCGACCCACTGTGCGATGTATTTGCGGCTGAGACCATGGTGGCCCAGACCGCTGACAAGGGCAAGTTAGGAGAATCTTCTCCTGTGGTAGCAACGGTAATGGGAATGGAAGGATTCCTAGAGGAAGTAATAGTGTTTGTTGCCATAGCTCTGTGAGGCACTGACAGGCATTCATAAAATTGAATTGGCACAATAACTTGCGGCCAAGTATCAGTGGTTGAGGTTTCAACCAATCCAAGATTGGCGGTCGATTCCTCCGGGAGTTGTTCGAGCTCAATGGTTGGTAACCCGGTTGCTTCGAAAGACCCTCGTTGGTCTAGCTTCCGCCTCAATGGTGGCGGGGGTGGCTCCAGTATATCCGGCAGCAGGCCCAGAAGCCTTCGTGACCGATGGAGCTCTGAATCCTCCACTGTGTGAGAAGATCCATGACATGCTAAGGTATTCTACACGTGAAAACAGTAACACACACTAAAATAAATCTCTTATGAGATAAGACAAGCAAACACTAACTATTTTGAAGAACAATTACAACAACCAACACTAGAGCAACTTACCGGTGCAAGTGCAACTCGAAAATGGAAGCACCCTTCGGGTATACTCTGCAAAGCGTGGCCCGATGTCTGTCCTAGGTACCACGATATACCCCCACAGTCACCTGTGTATGTCCCTATGAAATATTGGCAACTAGTTTTCCAGCACGCGAAAAGTCACCAGGCAGGTACAGTCGATAGTCGGGTAGACCACAATGAGTAGGGTATCAAGCCCGAAACCTGTCAAGGGTATCGAGCGAAAATGGTCCGGAAGACAATTGAGAACCTCAAATGGATTCGAGACCCACGAAGCCCTGTGGCAAATGCAAACGATGGAATCCCTTAACAAATCCTCGATATGTGTTCTCCACTACGCTCAGTCCGTCTTTGGAGGGGTTATCTCTGCTACCTTTCCTTACGCGACCTCATGTTTAGCCCCTGTGTTAGAGGGGGGTCTCGAATAACTTTCACATAACTGGACTTCTACACTCCCTACAACAGACTCCAATGTTCGGTTTGAGTGGCCTTGGAGAGTTTACTCTCCAACCTATTCCAAGGCCCTAGTCCTGAGCTAGTATATGAACCCTACAAACAAAAAGTCTAATATATTTTAATTAGCGTTGCTTTTAATGGAATTTTTTATGTCACAAGGTATGAAAGTGAAACTGATGGTGTGTAAAGACTCAAAGCAAAATGAATAAGAAATGCTTGGAAACAAAAACTTTTACAAAAAATGCAAAAACCAACAACTTTTCACTAAGAAAGACTTCTTTTCTTTTCAACTTTTCTAAGATTTCATGCAGCAAACATAAAGGAATTTCGCTCAATCTGTGAGCTAGTTATACTCCTAAATGCTCTGAAAAAACTTATGAAAAAAGACTTCTTCCTAGCTATTGATGCAGTGACACAATCTTCAAATAAAGAAGCAAATGAACAAGAGATAATTTTTTATTTTATTTAAGTGCTAAATGAAGCAACAAAGGGAAAATGCCGACAAGCACAAAACCAAGAAAAATAAATAAAATTCTAGCTTAAAGCGCAGATCGCAAAGAACTAGAGAAAAGACGCACAATTGCAATCAAGAAAGCACCAACTATTACACTTGTCTAAAAACCATAAAACAAAATCTTTTTCTTTTTTCTTTTTCTTTTTAATCAACAATCAACTAAGAAAAAACCAGGCTAAGGATGAGAGGCCCTAACCTACTGACTATGCAACCCTAGACTCAAACCCCTGAGAGGCACACTTCTCACCACAGGAGGGGATGACTACCCCACCCAGGCTAAAAAAGCAACCAGTCAAGCCCGTGACTGTCACTGAAACAACACGTGTGCAAACGCGTGCTGAGCTATAACAGCGCGCGAATACTCGCGGGCAGAATTTGCACAGGCCGCAGGTCTGTATAAATGCTAAGACAAAAAAAAAAACAGGCAGCCCAGACCTGAAAAGGCCTCTAGTATTGACAACCAGGGTCTCTTAAAGGCTTGGACGCTTCTTATTTAACAAAAAAGAAAAACAATTGCAAAAATAACAAACGCAACTAAACAGACTGAGACAATACTGTAAACCAGCAAGACCCAGACAGGATCTAGAAAGCCCCCTGAGAATGAAAAATTCTGACAGGGAAGAGGAGACTGCCTCTTAAGCTCTCTGAGCCCTACATGCTACTGAAACCACTACAGCAGGCATTCAAATGCGGGATGTAGAAGGTTAGGGTACGGGTTACATGCGTGCAGGCCTTCTGCAGGCCGTGTGTACCTCTGTGTGTCCCGATAATAAATGTCAAGCATAGCCAAGGAAAAACTGGTATTAAGAACGAGGTTCCCTGCTAGCTCTGACCTAACAGAAAACAAACCAACAAAGAAACAGAAAATCTATTCCTTTAAACTACCCAAAAAACTCACTTAAATCCAGAAACCCTAAGAGTATCTTCCCCAGTGGAGTCGCCAATTCTGTTGTTGGGAAATAATACTGTACGGACTAGCAAGCTAGGGTTAAACTTGCATGCAGATCATGACCCTTAAGAAATCACTTTCAACCTACCACCCCAAAACCTAAAACCCTTTTTCACATGCAAACATGGAAAGAACCTACTAACCTTTTTACTGATGTTTGGTGTAGATCCTCCATTGTGCTTCGTCCGCTTGCTTGGGCTTCTCCTTCCAAAGACAATCCTACAATCAAGACAAAACACTATGCATGCATGCTATTTTTCTACTAGAGGGTTAGAGATTAAGCATAAACCGAATAAAACATATAAAACTCATGCATTGGGACGGGAAAAGTATTATTTTATTAATCTCAAGATGAATCAACTTATAACAATAATAGAGACCGACCACCATTCCTCGATCCTAATCCTGGGCTCCTCCTCTTCTTTATCCTCCAATTGCTTTGCTTGAATTCTCCTTAAGCTTGAGGAAAGGATAAAGGGTTGGGACAAATGGATTCGGAAATTGGGCAGAGTTTCTTTGCTATGATTTTCCTCCTTCAAATGGTACCCCTACCCCTTTTTTTATAGGCTAGAAGGAGCTAGGGTTTTGGACGAACTCTTGGCCATGCATGGCTAGGAGTTTCAGTTAACTGACCCATAGCTTTTTGTCCCGTCGACAACTTTCCATTTTTTTGTGATTCTGAAGGCAAACGCGGGTTGTAGTGGGCCTGCTAGCGTTTACTTTTTAAAAATGGAGTTTTTAGAAGATTTGTTCAGTAGTTTTTTGGCAAAGAAGGGATATGAGTTGGCCTGATGCCAGGTAAGCATGTGTGGTGCAATTTACGGTTATAACACCTGTGTTGGCCTGTCTCCCAATTCTACTCTGATCTTCTCAATGGCCTGTTTTCTCCTCTGGACCAACTCATTCTGATCAAATCTGATTTGGATCATGGGCCATATCTCATTTATGGACTTAGTGATGTATGTCCATACATTCTCTTTAACCTTAGCCAAAGTCTTCCCTGCCACTGTTTGCTTTTGGAGCTGCTGTAGTTCCTGCTTGAGCTATTCTGTTGCCTGCTTTTCCTTGGAGAGGCTGGTCTAGAAATAAGTTTTGAGTTATTGAAGGTTGCCAACTTCCTTTTTAAGCCTGCTGATCTCTGTCTCCTGCAGGTTCATCTTTTCCATGGATTTAGCCAGGTCAGTTGTCTTCTCTTGGGATGTCAATGGAGTTGCGAACGGGACTACTGTCACTGATGCTGCGCTTGCTCCTGAAATCAGAATGGCACTCAATGTAATGACCTCCATTGGCTTCAGCTGCTCCTTCTCTTTCAATAATCTCTCCATCTCCGCTTCCATTTCTTTGAGCTGCGCATTCTGCTCCATGAGTAACTTGAGCATTTCGTCCTCCTCACCTTCTTTCTCTGCTATCTCCTTCACCTGCGCGTCCTCTGTGGGTGGGAGCTTCATTTGTTTCCTCAAGGAGGAAATGTCAATTTTCTTCTTCTTTTTCATCTCCTCCGCTGCTTTGATATTCAAAGGGTCATAGCCGATCTTGAGGACTAGCTCCTCCAAAGTTTTGATTCTATTGTCCTTCGCAAAGGATGATATCTTCTCCAGCTTGAGTTGCATTTGAGCATTGTTCAGTGACACTAGAAATTTGGCTACAGAAGCGAAAGCATGCGCCAACGTATGAAACACCATTTCCCCAGTCTGCTTGTGCAGATCCATCTGATCTCCTGGATGCACGTCCTTCGTCTGGAATTCGAAGGTGGCCCTCTTGTAGTCTATGATCACCTTGGGGTCTGGTACTTGTGCCTGGAGGAAGGCCATGTGCATTTTTCCTTTTTCTGTGTCAAATGCAGACAACAACCTATGTTGCGCAGTCGACGTCTGCATCCGAAACTGAACATAAGTACTGCTGGTAAGGGTATGGTTCTTTTTCTTGATCAACTCGTACTTCTCGAAAATGCTCAACTTGGGCCCAGTCTTGCCTGGCTGAGTGTCCAGCGGGGAGTTTGAGGATTTCTTTGGAACTGCTGGGGTGATGTCCTTATGTAGGCTTGAACCGAATGGAGGAATAATCGACTTAGTCACTATGGTAGGAGGAGCCTCTTTTTCCCCTATCGAGCCAGGGACTGACGAAGTCTTAGGCCTCTTAGTGTGTAGCTAGAACTCCTCAGAAGATACTTCAGTGACAGGCGGAGATAAATCATGCCTCGGCCTCTTCTCTTTTGGAACCTGTGGCATGGTCGTTGTTGGCACAGTGGTCGGCAGAGCCTGCTGTTCCACTTCGACCAAGGTGTCAGGCACCCACACTGTCTGATTGGCAAATTTTTCAATTTCGGGCTTGGACACATGAACATACGGGATGTTCTTGTTCTTCACCCTCATCTCTGAAATGATCCCACATGGATCATAATGCCATGGGAAACTTAAGAAAAACTTCATATCTCTCAGCATCCGATCCGCTTCTTCCCCGGCGCCATGACTGTTGCAGATCAAGGAGCCAATCTGCCCCTTGATTCTAAGCTACTGCTTTTTCTTCAAAGATACAAAATGGATATCATCTGAATTCATGATCTGTCTTATATATTCTAACGCAAAGATTCTGACCGGCATATACTTGGGAAGCTTATAGGGTGCCAACTCATACCCGTATACTCTAATCTCGGTATGGTTTTGATACAGGTACCAATCCCCGGTCTTTGTATTGTCCGAGAGGTGCAGGATCCTCTGAACTTCATCGTTTATTTGAGGCTTGGGCCTGCCACCTAGCATGCTTACCACAGGGTGGTAGAAAATATCGATGAACGCCTTGAAGCTATACTCTGTGGAGTTATGCTTCAACAAAGAAGTCCATACTGTAACTACCTGAGGTTTACCATCTGTATCCATCTTTTGCATGGAAAATGCAAACTTATCCACATGGAAAAAGAAGAACAAGTAGGCTAATATTGATGAATATCTGAACATGCCTTCCATGCCGAAATTCATGAATTGTTCGTGAATATTATCTGCTAAGAAGGTGCTGAAATCAAACTAGGTGGTGGGATTTTCATTGGTGGAGAAAATGGATAGAAAACCTAGAATGGGCTCATCTACCCATTGGTCGGAATAGTACCCTAGCAAAGCACAAAGGGAAGAAATTACCTGGTTTCCCTTAGTGGAGAACATGGACGATGGGTAATGGGGATTTGTGGAAGGGAATTGAGCGAAGGTGGGAAGGAAAAGATCGAATATTTGAGCTCTTTGGGGAAAATTCATCTTCTGATACAACTCTGTAAGGATTTCCAGGTTGAAAGGAGATGCAGAGTCAGTAGGGGGAATTTGCATCATCTGGTCTATGGCTTCAGGCATGATGAGGAATAGGATGTCTCCGGATGAGGAGACGACGACTCTCTGTTCGGGAATATAGTGAGCTTGACATTTAAGCGTGAACTTGGGAAAATGGTGGATCTGGGGAAAGAGGTAAAGGGGTAAATTGGACTTCCAGAGTCCAATTTCATCGCTCTGGTCCAGGAAAAATTCCCTGAGACATGAATGGAGGTCTGAGAAATCGAAATTGCATTTGGTATCTATGATCAATCTGTCTTTTTCGACCAATGGGATCTTGTCTAGGTCGATAGGAGGTGGGAGAAACAGATTCTCTTCTCCTTCTGCTTGTCTGGGTTTTGGCGCCATTTCTGCAATAGTACCTGCAATAAACATAAAGTTAGTGGGGTCGATTGACTGTGGATGAAGGTGATGGGATGTAACGGAGGAGAAAGCGATGAGTTTCTCTGGTGTGACAAGTGAACAACGAAAGTAGGGAAAAACGGTAGCTTTATTTAAAAATGGGGTCGGTTGGGCGCGGGAGACAGGTCAGCTGGATAACGGATAGGTTATCCAGTAATAAATGGACAACGGGTCATGTGGTGGTGAGATGGCAGGTGATGGTGGTTGAAAGATACAGACAGGTGACGTGTCGGCTAGGGATTGTTGGTAAAAGTCGCAATAAGGGGCTTTCCATGAGTGAAAAGGGGGAGGGGACTGACATCAGTTAGGGGATGTGACTAACTCGGGAACAAGTGGAACAAGTGGAAGGTGACGTCCATAAGTGACGGGGGGTCTGTCAGATAGCAGATGGTGACGGGAATTTGGGACCAATAGATTTATGCCACATAATACAAGGGACCCGCCAGAGGGAGATTACCATTCCGGACCCCCCCCCTCAGTTAAAGCCAGATCATCGAGGGGGGTCTGAAATCTAATTAGGGTCGTTGATCCATGCACCCGTTTCCTGGCGGCAGATCTTAGCACGCATTTTATCACTCATTCCGGACCCCCCCCCCCTCCATTAAAGGAAGAACGGACGGGGGGTCCAGAATCCAATCTGGACCATTGATTTAAGTGCTCATCCCTGGGCCGTCCAGATGCACGCAAATGTTATCAGTGATTCTGGACCCCCCCTGGTTAAAAGCAGAAAGGTCGGGGGGGTCCGAAATTCTCTATACACCGTAGATCTGAGCACCGCGATCAGGACAGTCGAAAAGTGTAGGGAGCATAAAATGGGGAGCGGAGAACACATGCGCTGGGAAAAACTTAGGATAAAAGCGTTTTTATGGGGTTTTCCCCAAACTTTCAAGTAGACACCACTATGGGGCTTCGACCAAACTATCTTTTAGGCATTTGAGACATGGTGCGATAGTTTACATCAAGCTGGTTTTATTGGAATGAAACAATAAAGCAACTAGCCTACATACTAACTATTTTCCTATGACAGTTAACCCAGATTAAACTGTTGGGTTAAGAATTTACTCTACCCTGGGGCTATCTGAACAAGATTAGACAGTCTGGCCAGATTTATTCACTAATCTAACCTAGACACTTTGGCTAAGATTAAACTGTTTAGCCAAATCATTCACTACCCTATCAACATCAAATTTAAAAAGAACTTGGCCATGCTTGAAAGGTATGGACCAAGTTACTATTATTGCATGGGGCTTTTATTTCAATTCTTTTATGCCCTCTTTTTCTTTCTTTCTTTTTCTTTTCTTTTTTCTTTTTTCTTTTTTCTTTTTTCTTTTTTCTTTCTTTTTTCTTTCTTTTCTTTTTTTCCTTTTTTCTTTTTTCTTTCTTTTTTCTTTCTTTCCAAATTATTTGTAGAATGAAAAATCACTTGTCAACAAAACACTAGAGACAGATAATATCCCAGTCACTAGTTGATTCCTATAACTTATAGGGTGATAACAACGACTCCACCTGGGGATGGTACTTGTCTTGTGAAGTGCCAAGAATCCTAGTCTCTGTCATTCTAAGAATTTCTGCCTAGCAGCCTTTGTTGGTTTTATTCTCAAAAATAGAAAAACAGTGGTCAACAGCTTAGGGCCTTCTCTCCGGGCTTCAACCAACTGACTAATGTTCTTCACTCATAAAATGCAAGTGAAAAATGAAAATTAAAATGGTATGTACAATGGAGAGTGAAAAATCGAATCTTTTACTGAGGTGGCACATAATGTTTCAGCGTTCTTCCATTCACAGGTCCTCCTTGCAGATCTGTCCCATCAGCGTTGTTTAGCAAGAAAACATTGTTTCCCTTGAAAGCTTGGATCATGTATGGTCTTGTCCACAGACTATCAAACTTCCCATGCTTTCCCTTGTCTTTATTTCTGGCATCCCATCTCAACACCAAATCTCCTAGATCAAAATCATCCTCCTTTGTTCGTTTGTCAAAGATCTTCTTGATGTTTTCTTGGATGACCTGTGTTTTGTTGAAAACGTCCTCCCTAGACTGCTGCAAATGGATCATCTGGTTGATCCTTCTCTATGATTCATTTGTCTCAGCTTGTACCTCTTGAAGCAACTTCATGACAAGGACTCCTAAAGAAGTGGGGAAAATTGCCTCTATACCATAGACCAGTTGGTATGGTGACATACCAATCGACCTTTTGGTGGTCAATCTGTCAGCCCACAAAGCAAACACCAACTTGTTGTGCCATGATTTCTTGTTTTCTTGCAATGTTTTCTTGATGATATTTACCAAAGTTTTGTTTGAATATTCCACTAGCCCATTCCCCTAAGGGTAGTAGGCAGTGGAATGCCCCAAACCAATGTGATACTGGTTGCAAAAATCTATGAGTTTCTTCGACCGAAAGGCAACTGCATTGTCAGTTATAATCTTTCTAGGACATCCAAAGCGAGACAAAATATTATTTTCAAGGAATTTGATAATAACAGAGTCAGTGGCTTGCCTGCTTGGTACTGCCTTAATCCATTTGGTAAAATAATCGGTGGCAGTGGGAATCCACCTGTGCTGGCCTGAAGATGGGGGGTGTATTTCTCCAATGAAATCGAATCCCCATTGCTGGAAAGGGGCCTCAACTGAGATCGGTTTCAGAGGTAGAGGGAGAAGTTTTATTTCACCTTCAAATAGCTGACATTGATGACATGCAGCCACTTTATGATGTACATTAGCGAACAGGGTGGGCCAATAGAATCCAGCTCTGAGTATTTTGTTGGTTGTGACCTTCCAGTTCAGATGGCCACCACATTCTCTTGCATGAAACTCTTGTAACACTTTATCAGCTTCATCTTTCAATAAACAATTTAACAAAATGCCTCCAGGATCTTTCCAATACAAATTGCCTTCTAGAATACATAATTTTAAGGCTTTCAACTTTAAAAATCTATCTTTAGTCTTAGTCAAACCAGGGGGATCTTGTAGATTTTGCAAAATGAATATAAGGTCTACGTACCATGGAGAGTTGAGAAATACCTCTCTCATGTTTGGAGTTTCCATCTCACCCTTTTCATTTGCCACATCTAGAAAATTAATGTCGAGAGAATGGAAGTTAGATTCAACCATTAATTTAGTGAGGCCTTGACCTTTGATTAGTTTCGTGGGATTAATCTCTATATTGTATTCTAAAATGACAGAAATCCATTTTCCCCTTCTTCCATCCGGATTGTCTCGTGTCAAGATGTCCTTTACTACCGCATTTGGAACATATGCTATGGTGTGGGAATGAAGAATGTAGAATCTAAAGTCTTTTATGGCTTTTACCAAAGCAAAAGCTTGTTTCTCCATTATATTGTAATTTAGAGCAGCGTCTCTTAATGCTTTGCTAAAGAAAGCTATGGGTTGTTCATACCCTTCATTGTTCTTTTTTAGTAACACTGTTGCTATAGTATGCTCGGAAGCGAAATAAAAGAGATAGAAATCCCTAGTAAAATCAAGACTGATCAAAACATGGGCCTCTGTGAGTGCTCGTTTGACTTGTTTGAAAGACTGTCTGGACTCAGAGTCCCATTTTATTTTTACATCCTTTTTAAGCATGTTTGTAATGTTTCTAAGGAGCTCGTCCAGGTTGGGAATGAATCTTCGTAGAAAGTTTATTCTCCCAATAAAAGACTGTAGTTCTTTGAGGTTTCTTGGGTGTTCTAATTTTTGTATGGCCTCGATTCTGCTGGGGTCTATTTTGATTCCATATTTGGAAATGATGTGTCCTAGCAGTTTTCCTTCCTCTAACCCGAAAAGGATTTTCTTAGGATTTAAAGAAATAGCAAAACCTTCTATATTTCTCGAAGACTCGTCTAAGGTGTCGCAGGTATTCATCATCAGATCGGGAAAACATAGTTATGTCATCTAAATAGACGACAATAAACTTACCCGATTCTTCCACGAAAGTGATATCCATCGCCCTCTGGAATGTGGCTCCTACGTTCATCAGACCAAAAGGCATTTTCACATACATGAAAGTGCCCCATGGTGTGGTGAAAGCGGTTTTGTCTTGGTCATCCGGGTGAACTAGGACTTGATTGTAACCTGAGAAACCGTCCAACAGAAAGATTCGACTGGACCCGACCACTCTTTGCAGGATGTGGTCCATTTTCGGCAAGGGGTAATTATCCTTCAGGGAGACTTTATTCAAATTTCAGAAATCTATGCAGAGTCCGATTTCCCCATTTTTCTTACGTGTAGGGACCAAATTGGAGACCCGTTTGGAAAAGCGCAACGGAACTATGATTTTGGCATCGTACATTTTTTTGATTTCCTTTTCTATCAGAGGGAGCAACTTTGGATTTATCCTCCTAAGTTTCTGCCTAAATGGTTTTTGGTCTTCTTTTATTGGAATCCTGTGTTGTATGATGCTGGTATCATAGGCTTTCAAATCTTCATAGCCCCAGGCAAAAACATCTGAATATTCTTTGAACAACTCAATGTATTTGAGTTTTTGTTCTAGGGGTAATGATTTAGACAGTTTGACTATCCTGGGTTTCTCTTCAGTCCCTATATTACAGTCTTCTACCTCTTTTCCATGGGCTTCAATTTTTGGTTTTTTGTCTACATCGTTAAAGTCAAAAAAGTCCTCTAAAGGAACAAGACCTCTAGGAAAAACATTTCTTTTCAATTGTAAAACATCACCGTCCATTTCGTCATCACCTAATTCTCCTGAATCTACGGTATTTACACTATCAATTTCAAAATCGGAACTATTTACATTTTCATCTTCGTTCTCTAAATCTATATTTGTACATTCAAAATCATTTTTACACTGTAGAAAATCTTCGATTTGATCATCATTACCAAACACTTGCCAGTACCTAATATTGTCGAGAATGGTTTGTCTACATTTCACCTCAACAGTGTATGGATGAGTCAGGTGGAAAGGAATCTTACAGGTGTCTACTGACGTAGCCAATCCATCCGCCAGAATGTTGTCCCCTCAGCATTACCTGCAAGTCAACTTCAATAAGACATCTCAAGGCATCAAGAATAGTGTTCCTACAAGCTCTAAGATGTGGGTGTTTCGCAGCATACTCACCTTTGATTTGCTTGATTATCAACTCAGAGTCACCTCTTACCATAATCTGTTTAGCACCAACTTTTTTCAAAAGCTTCAGACCGAGCATCAAGGCTTCATACTTAGCAATATTGTTAGTGCATTAGAAATTTAATTTGTAAGAATGGTTTTCTGAATACCTGTTTCTGTGATTATGCAGCTAGACTCCTGCTCCAGCTCCTTCTTTACTTACTGCTCCATCAAAATCCATGCTCCAGAAATCAGCGGGTAACTCTTATGTTATCACGTTCTTCATCTTTGCTACTTCAATGATTTCTTGGCCTTCTTCCTGGCTAGATGTATCTTCCGCCAGCTGAGTATCTTGTTCTCCCGTGTCACCATCATTGTACAAGATAAAAGAATCCAGATCGGAATGTGCAGAGTAAAGGGGATAGTTGTGCAGTTTTTCTTGGCTACTGACCATGTACTTCATCAATGTTTCTCTGTATAGCCTTCTTTATTGCCCGAAAACTAGGATAGTGGCATAAGACATATCCAGCTGCAGGGTTCCTTTCAACTTAGCCCCCCAAGATCGGGATAACAACATTCCATACTTCGGTGGGATGTCTGCAACTACCACATCCATTGCCATGTTGTTCGTAGGAATCTGAACCAAGGTGATGCATAGGTCCTTGATCAGACCAATACATCTAACTTTGTTGGAGTCGAATGAGTGTAAATCCTTGTAAGGTCTGGTAACCTCCAGTCCCAGTTTCTCTATTACTACATTAGGCATCAGATTGTGGGAGGCACACAAATCCAACATAGCATTATGTAAGATCAGGTCATGTATGTTTAGACTGATGTAAAAAGGAGCGACCTCCCCAGTGTCATATTGACCATCTACTTCAGGTTCGAAAAGAAGCTCGGGTTGATCATCAGTAAGGTTCACAGTGTCTGAATGATTTGTTGATCCAATGGTTAAGGCCTTCGTGCCTATGTCAGGCTCAATGGCCAGTGCTTTAATCACCTGTGAACGATAAACGTCTTTGTTCATCAACTCGGTAAGTGGGATGGGAATTTTTACTTTGGCCAATTCTCCCTCAAGGCTAAAGGGTGTAGGAACTCTAACTTGGCTCATCAATTCTGGTTTGTCCACTGTGCTCTTCTGGCTGGAAGTACTTGGTGGGTCAACAGGTGAAACCTCGGGCTGCGAAGACCTCTTCAGAATAGTAAGGTTTTTCTTCGCAGGAGCTTCGGCAGTACTCTTCTCAGGAATCTTCTCAGCAGTACTCCTCTCAGGAATCTTCTCGGCAGATGGCTCAGAGGTCTTCTTGGTTTAGACTACCTTCTTTGTTTCAGTCATCTTTTTTGGGGAACTCCCTTCTGTCTTCTTACTCCATAGATTGTACTGCCGGTGTACCTACAAAATAGCATTTTCGAATGCATGTTGTTCTACATCTTCAGCTTCTTCACTTACTTTTGTTTGGTTGAGAAGAAAAAGTTATTTCTCTTCTTGGGTAAGGAAAATCGCTTCGTTGTCGTGAATGCCCATGAGACTGATGTGAGTGTCCTCCAATTCCTCAATCACTTCCTCCCCTTCATCAACATAGTTTTCTTGTAGGGGAGGTATGATCTGCTGATCTAGACCCCTCTGCTCTCTTTGATCCCTAGGATCTCTCTATCTGATTTGAGGAGGACTTCTCCTAAAGTTAGGGTTCCGAACCTGAGGGGATGGTGGATTTTCTCTTGGAGGATTTATGGCCGACACAGTAAGTCTTTCCATCATTCTTTCCACTGATCTGGCTAAAGAATCCAATTTGGAATCTGAGTTCGACATGGAAGGTTCTTCTTTGATCGTGACTCTCCTTTCTGACCTCTGACGTGCCCTTTTTGCCAACAAATTGGCATCCATACTTATAGCACTTTTATGCATGTCTGCCAAGGTGGTAGAATTTCTTTCTCTTAGTTGGTATGACATATCAACATCGAAACCATCAGGGAATTTTATCAATGCCAGGCCCTGTGGAGGTTTGATTTCGGCTAGAATTGCATTGTACAGGTTATTGAAATGGGTGCAGTAATCTTGTACCATATCACCTTGATTTCTTCTTATATTCTCGTATTTTGACAATATCTGGAGAGGGATTTTCTTTACTTCCCATCTGTCAAGAAAACTCCTTTGGAACGCGACAAGGTTAGGGACTGAGGCGACAGGTAAAGCTTTGTACCATTTCTTGATGTCACCTATCAAACTTTGGGCAAAAAATCTCATTTGAACGTCAGCCTCGTCAACTTCTTGCAGGCCAAAATAATCATTCATTTTGTCAACATGTTGTTGGGCGTTTAAAGGTCCCATTGCATTGAACTGTGGAAGTCTTGTTTGATAGTCTTAGGACATGGCATGTAGCGGCACCGCCAACACCAAAGGAGCATATCGAGCTGCCATGACGGGTGGAGGAGGTGGGACGACAACCTGGATGATCGGTGAGGTAGCGAATGAAGACGAGGACGAGGAGGGACTGGATAGTACTGAGGGAGTGATTTGTGGTTTAGTCGTGGGAGACAGAACATTGGGGGTTCGGGATTGCAAAATAGTTGGGTCAAAGACGATTCCAGTCACAAAACTGTCGGACCGTGTTCTAACCAGGCTTTGCTGTGGAAAGGTATCGAGGTCAGGGTTTTGAGAGGTAACAGGTTTCCCTGAAAAGGAAAGGGACTTATGAAGGGGAATGTGACTCACTGAACCTCTAGCTAAGGTAATTTTTCTGAGCAACTGTTCGGGGTTATCTGTCACTATCGCATGTTCTGGGTCGGGATGAGATCGAGTGTAAAATTTCTTGGGAGCCAAAATTCTTTTGGTTTTATATATATATATATATATATATATATATAT
>ML783367.1:173281-187252 GCA_009831015.1 Picea engelmannii | reverse complement strand
CCACACATCAGAGGGTTCGATTGGTACCTGGTGATACCCAGACTTCAATTCGATCTTGCTGAAATATTTTTCCCCCTTGAGTTGGTCCAGAAGGTCATCAATCCGTGGGATCAGGTACCTATTCCGAACAATGATCTTGTTCAGTTCCCAATAGTCAATGCAGAGTCTCCATGTCCCATCCTTCTTCTGTACCAATACGATCGGGCTCTCACAGGGTGATGAAATCAGTCATATGTGACCTTTCTACAATAGCTCTTGAATCTGCTTCTTGATTTTTTCATTCTCTAGGACAGAGCGCCAGTAGATGGGTCCATTGGGCAGTGGTGCACCCGGGGTCAGATCGATGGGGTGCTTGACCTAGCAGTGTAGAGGCACCCCTGCAGGGGAGGTGAAGATGTCCTTGTACTCCTCCACAACCTTATCCATCTATTGTTTTCGTGTAGTGGGGCCTTTTCTGGAGGTCATGGCCATAGTCTTCTACTTTCCCTGAGGGCGGATCATCAGGAAAACAAATTTCCTAGTTTTGGAAATGAGCTTATTGCATTGTTTTGCAGTAACCAAAGAGATGGTGGTAGGCGGTGCTATCTCTGGTATTCTGTACAACTTATTTCCCAAAGTGATAATAACAACACGAGGCCTGGACTCATACACAACATGTTGCTTCCACAAGTACAGTTGGCCTAATAATACATCAGAAACATCAAGAGGAGCAATGTCACATAATACCTCATCCGTGAAGGGCTTGATGCTGTAGGGAAGGCGACATTGTCGACTGACGCAGAGGTCTCGTCCTTGGTGAAACCACCCGATGGTGTATGGTTGTGGGTGTGTTATGGTCGGCAAGCCCAACCGATTCATGACCTCTACCGATATGAGGTTCTTCTGGCTCCTGCTGTCGACAATGAACTACAATGGGGAACCCTTTACCCACATCTTGGAATGGAAGAGATGTTATGCCTCCTCTAGATATTCTGGTTCCTCCTTCTAGATGTTTGTGGTGGCAACAGTGGTGTTGGGCTCCGCATCGATAATCTTCTTCCCCCTTTCATTCCCCTTGTCAGGTTCTGATTCAGAGTCAGAGCATGCATCCGATTCAGAAGCCTTCAACTCGCCTACCAGTGACTTCTTGGTCCGACACTTAGTTGTGTTGTGAGTGGATCTCTTATGGAACTCACACCACTTCCTCGTGTCCTTTTTTGGATTCGTGGTGTTGTTATTTTCTTGTGGCTTTGGCGGGTTGTCCTAGGCTGCCCTACCTTGGCTTGGTCCTTTGTTTTGCGGTTTGGGGGTACCTTTCCCATGCTTCTAATTTGTAGACCCAAAGTCTCGCTTCTTCTGTTTGAACTTCTGGTCAATCTTGGCAGCATATCGGTATGCCACACCAAGTGAGGAGATGTCAAGGAACTCCATTTCCTCCTAAATGTAACTGTGTAGACAACTACGGTACTTTAACACCAAATGTTTCTCTGAATCTTTGATACCCAACTTTGTGCGTAGGGTATGAAACAAATTCGTCATCTCATGCACATCTTGGTCCCTTTGTTGCCGCAACGTAGTCCATTGTATGTATTTGTCCTCATAGCCCCCCATGGGATAATATTGTTCCTTGATGGCGTCTCGGAAAGAATTCCAAGTGGGTGTGGTTGATAACAAAGAGGCTTCTCCCTTGCCCTCTTGCTCCGAGTAGGTTTCCCACTAGTCCTTGACATGGGGGGCGGCTTTGAGGAGTGCAAAAATAATCTTTTCTCGGTCGGAAAAGTCATGAACCGAGAAATATCCTTCTAACAGATTCAACCGTCTATCTACAACATCTGCATCTATTTGGCCGTCAAATATGCGAATGTCAAAGTTTACTTGTACCTTAAAAGGAGTGGCACCTCCAGAGTGTCTTCTGGATGTCGATGCACCACCAGCTAGAATCTGTTGAGGAATCTGGGCAAAGTTGTCCATCATCACATTCCTTTGTTTCTCGAGGGCCTCCTCGAGCAACATTGTGATAGGATATCCTGCTCCCTCATCTTTCTTTTCTTCCCCCATGGGCGGTCGTCGGCGTTTGTGAGGCTGATCTTGCAAAGGTTCAACCAGATCGAGCCCCAACTCCTTATACCCCAATCTCGTTGGGGACATGCAAAGAAGGATTGAGAATGAGCAGACCGCTCTGATACCACTGATCCAAACTTATGTAGGAACACAATGAAATACATAAATACAAATAAACACATAGATGCAGTGGAAATAAGACTTCATTTCATTAATAAGAAATGACTGAAATATGCTTACAGACAGAATGGGAATAAACTAGCTAGGGCGCTGGTAGCTTATCTCTGAGAAGAGATGTGGCCGCTACTTGCATCCATGAGAAGATTATCACAATGAGGCTCTGAAGGCCCTTTTACAATAAATGGGAATGCCAAAAGTCCTAGATATCCAAAAACCTAACCCTAGGAGATGAAGCGCCAAAAGTCATGTGGGCCCCGTTTGGGTAAGTTGGTGCATCAACTTCCCGAGGTCGTAACTTTTGCATACGATCTTCGTTTTAGGCATATGATAGCCCGTTGGAAAGATCTATCCGAGTCCTACAATGCTCGAGAAAAAATAGCATTATTAGGTGGAATTTTGTGACAGAAACATACCCAAAAAAACATCGTTTAGGGCCTCAAAATGGCCCCAGAAGTTCAGGACCCGAAAAAAATACTAAAAATAGTAAATTGTGCGAAAACTGAAAAACTGAAAGAAGCAATGGTGGGGGTCCAAGTGGAATAGGTGGGTGGCCACCGATATCCACCTAGATCATATACCCTCCAAGGAGCCCAAGTGAGTTTGGTCAACATCAATTCCAGGTACCGTGAAGACTTTCCCCTTCACAGTCACCTTGTGTAAGAACCTAGAAAGATAGGCCACTAAGGTTACCACCAACAACAATAAAGCCTAGGGGGATAGTCGACAGTCCGATCCACATGCAAGGGAAGGGTATCTAGCCTAAAACCAACTCAAAAGGCTTCCACTCATCATTGTGGGTATATCTCCGAGTGATCCCCGTAATACGTGCAATCTCTACACTGATATCAATAAAGCAGGGTGAGTAGCTCTGTCAATATCAACGCGACCTCGTGTTTTACCCTTGTGTGAGAAGGGCCTCCTAGGACATGATGTTGCAAATGGAATTTAACACTCCTTAACACAAGATGCTATTGTGTGTTTTTGTGCTTTGAAGAGTGTATCTCTCTTCCTACTCCAAAGTGCTAGCCTAGCTAAACGTTGGTGTAATAGAGCCCTAGAAAAGAGTTACTAGGTAAATTTTACAATTGTGTAGAGTTATTAAGGGCTGTTGTTACTCAAAGGAAATGGAGATGAAACTGATGTTGTAAAAGACTCTCACCCAACGATGCATGGATAAGAATGCAATATAGTAACTTTCATTCAATGAATCCTATGTATGGGAGGGAAAGAGAAAGTTTCTGGATCAAACTTTGAACTACAATACAAAATTTCCTTTAAAATGCAAATGCAACAAATCATGTATTAATAACAATTCTTTATTGTTTCTTTTTCAATAATTTCAACAACTGATTTTCAATGTTTTCGAAAACAAAAATTCTTTTTGAAAGAAAAACTTTGTTCAATTTTCAAAAAGGACCCATACCATAATAGTGAGAGTACAAAAAATAAAAAACCAATGAACAAGCAATGATAAAAACCCAAACCACTCTTTCAATGAAAACAAAAATAATAAGAAAACCAATCTAGTCTTCTCAATTGCATAAGAAAAGTGATCCTTCAAGAAATAAGAAAATGATAAAGACCAAGAATCTCAACTTTCAACCGATCGCCGGTCCTTAACCAATCAAGCACACTCAGATTCCAAAATCAGAGAGTATATCTTTGCCAAGAAAAGTCAAGAAATGAAAGTCAAGAACAAGTGATAGGAAGAGCCTTTGAAATCCTAAGACTATTCGTGCATGAAAATGAAGACAAGAAGAACATCAATCAATGGTCCAAGAAACTCTTTTTAGGCATCTAAACTGATCTAGGCAATTCAAGATGAAAAAACTCAAATCCAAAACTTTGAAAAAATGATTTCGCAGGCTGGCAATATTACATAGTGTGAGAATTGGTAATTCTTGAAGGTGAGCTTTGAGCAGAGTGCGAGAACCTCGCACTGAACCTAAAGGCAGGGTGCGAACTCAGTATGTTCTCACAGGCTACTGTGGAGTGTAGTGCGAGAATGTCTGAAAATAATCAAATTTTTGGAAAAAGACACAAAATTTGAAGAGGCCTTTGGACCCAGAGGGTCTATCAGGGTATCCTGAAGACTCAGAGATTGATATGAATGGAGAAAGGTAAGGCAAGAACAAATATTCAAGGAAAAACACCAAAAAACACAAGAAAATGGGTTATAATCCCCAGTGGAGTCGCCAATTTTGTTATCGGACTAATCGGTAGGTGCGGACACTAACAGATCTCCCTAGATCCACATGGATCTAGAACAAAACAAGACAGGACATGAATCTTTCCCTAAGTTTTGACCATTGAATTAGCTAGTAGGAAGGAACAAGTAACATACCTTAGTATTGCTTCCTAGGGTCTTTGTTGCTCCCGCTTTGCTCCGATGCTCTCGTGAGGTTAAGACCAAGACAACACAAACCAACCAAAGTGAAGATAGCAAAATATATTCAACTGTCAACTTATGTGTATGATCAAGGAATTACACAATAAAGCGAGAATAGCTTTATGGGAAATGGACATGCCACTGTATCATATCAATTGAAAGTAAAGATTACAACCAGATAGCCTTGATGTCGCAAGCTTCCTTTCGATGGCTCTTGGCTCCAACACACACACTTGCTCAATCCTTGCATGAAGAAGATAAAATCCTCTTGATAGACTAACTAGAGTCTCCAAGCTCCTGTCCAAGCTAAGTCCTTCACACAATTCTTTCACCAATCCTCCAATGAATCTTGCTTAACGTTTTCCATGAGAATTCCCTCAATATATAGGAGAGAATGAGATAGCTACTTGGATAATAATGATCCCACAAAATCAAGGAATCCAGTACAAGGATAACCATTCAAATGCCAACCCATTCTTCTAGAATATTCCCTTCTAGAACCATCGAGAATTCATATTTTCCATGCTTTAGGACGAGTTCGCACCCTAGCTATTCAACACAGTGCGAGAAGTTCATAGCCTGGCTTAAGGCAGCCTGTGAGAATGGGTCATTCTCGCACCCTGGTATAGTGGCAGCCTGCGAACCCTCTTCAAAAGTATGTTTTCTGGGAAGAGATGAAGGTAACTTTTCTCAGGAGAAAGTTCTTATGAAGAGCCTGAGTACACCATCATCAATACATCATCATGATGACCAAAATCATGGGTAACAGCCAGCTAAGAGTGTATACAAGAACTGTATTCTTTACCTCAAATATATTATAGCACAGTTCTGTGGACATAGCCCTAGTGAGAGGGTGAACCACGTATATCTTGTGTTGAATGTGTGATTGATGCTTTGATCTTTGTCATTGTTATATTGTTCTTTGCATTGTTGTGGTAGATTAGATCTACAGTGGTGTGAAGTAGATCTGGCTGGATAAGTGATATATGTATGTTTTTTTATTCTATAGTAGATCCACTTGATATTCCCCTTGGTTGTAGAAATATATGTCCTGCAACCCCCTCTTAACTTCTTTGAGTGAGATTGCATCTGCTGCCGAAAGCACCAGTAGTTAGGGCTTGTTGGTTCACTCCTGGAGTTGAACCCTAGGTATGCCCCTGTGCCAACACTTGGGTATGTTTTCTCAATGGCATATCAATTTCACGGTCTGAATCATTATATAAAAAAAGTTATAGCGAAAATGGTGAGATGACTTGTAAATAACATACCTTAGAAAGCACCATCAAAATAATTTATCCTTCCTTGCATTTCAACCTTCTTTTCTTCACCTTCCCTCAGAAATTTGGTTTAGATATCCTTGGTTACCTTAGACACCTATAGATATTCAATATGCTCAAGTGTAATTAAAATGAGGGAGCTTCGCCTCTTATTTATACTCTCCAAGTATCTTCCTTAAAAACATCTTCTAGGTCACTTGGCCCACTTTCCTTATTTTAGGGTTGGCCCACTTATAATTTCTCCATTAAATTTATTATTGAAATAATTTATTTTGCATTCACTTTGAATTATAATACACTCATCTCTTCACTTTATTATTTATCTTTTAAAATCTCTTAAACCACTTTGACTACTTTGACCTTTTGGGGCTTATAGATGACATATGAGGGTCCTCCAACTTCGTAAGGCCATAACCCTCAAACCTTGAGGAGTTATGTGACATTCCACATACCACCAGAAATGGAGTGACATGTACTATCCATATAGAATAGTATTACCTTCAAATATAGCAAAAATCATACCATTATCCATCAAACAAACTTGGGTCCATTACCCAAACCTGGGTTCTCCAACTTCACATGGCCATAGCTCTCTAACTGTGAGGAGTTATGTGACGTTATACATACCACCAAAAATGGCATGAAAAGCACTATCCATCTAGGATAGTTTCCCTAAAAAATTAACTATCCTTCATCTCATTATTCCACAATTAATCATGGGTTCTCTTACTCTGCAAAGCGTCTTCCTATGAGGGATTTCACCATAAGGGGACCACTTTGGAGTTCATCCATATTTACTTCTTATCAACCATGAAAAAAAATAATGAGTCATATTTACATCAAACAATCTTGGGTCCATTACCCAAACCTTTGTGCTACAGGGCTTTCTTCAAGGGTTGACATCAATGACAACCAACGTTAATCAACAATCTCCCCATTTGGCATTGATGGAAATACTCTGATGCAATATTGAAATCATATCACTCATACTCCCCTTGGAACCATGCCTCTGTCCTCTACATATGATAAATCTGCCTCTATTCTCTGCATATGATAAATCTCTCCCCCTTTTTCATCAATGGAAAAGGTATCTTTCCATCCGAGACTGCTCCCCCTGACTGAACTGTCCTCTTATGGTGCTTCCTCATGTATAAATAAGACATATAAGATAAGCATTCAAAAAACATTCAAAAATCATTCATTTTGGAGTAGAAATAACTCCAAGTCTTTGGCGAAGATATTCAAAGTCTTCCCATGGAAGTGGTTTTGTAAATATGTCTACCACTTAGTCTTTTGTGCCCACATACTCAACTCTGATGTTCATTTCTACAACCTGTTCCCGTAGAAAGTAATACTTTATTGGAATGTGTTTCATCTTGGAGTGCATCACTAGGTTTTTGAGATACTGATGGCACTTGTATTATCACAATATATTGGAATGGGCTCATCATACTCAACCTGTATATCTGTCAAAGTTTGTTTCATCCAAAGAACCCGTGTACAAAATGTTGTTGCTGAAATATACTCTGCCTTGGCTGTAGATAGAGATACTGATGTTTGTTTCTTTCTTAGCCATGGTACCAAGAACTCACCTAAGTAGAACACTGCTCCACTGGTGCTTCGTCGGTCATCAATACAACCTTCCCAATATACATATGTGTAGGCAATAAGTGATAGATATTTTCCTTTTGGATACCATAATCCAAACTCTTATGTTCCTTTGAGATATCTGAAGATCCTCTTTACTGTTAATACATGTCATTCCTTTGGTGTTGCTTGAAATCGTGTCACCTGTCCAACTTCCTGCATTACATCTGGTCTGGATGTTGTCCCATATAGTAGGCTGCAATCATTGACCTATATTGCCTTTGATCTGTAGACTTCAAATCATCATCTTTGCTCAACTTACAACTGGTTTTCATGAGAGTGATAACTGGTTTTCAATCTTCCATTCCTAACCTCTTTAGCATTTCTCTGATATACTTGGTTTGAGAAATAAAAATTACTTGGTTTCTTTGACGTATCTGAAGTCCCATAAAGAAGGATAGTTCTCCAAGTAACGAAATTTCAAATTCATTCCGCATGTCTTTTGCAAATTTCTGGCTTAACCTTTCATCATCACTACCAAAGATAATATCATCAACATAAACTTCAATTAATAAAATATTACCTTAACTTACCTTAATGTAGAGATTGTTGTCTGCACTTCCTTTTTTGAACCCTTCCTATTGCAGATACATATCCAGTCTGGAGTACCATGCTCTAGGAGCCTGTTTCAGACCATACAAGGCCTTGTTTAATTTACACACATAGTTTGTATTCTCTGACAACTAAAATCCTTCTGGTTGTTCAATGTAGACTTCTTCTTCAAGTTCCTCATTCAGAAAATCTGATTTTACATCCATCTGATATACTTTAACATTTTTGGAGCATGCATAAGCTAAAAGAAAATAGATTGCTTCCATTCTTTCAATTGAGGCAAATTTCTCTTCAAAGTCGATTCCTTCAATCTGTGTGTATCCTTTACATATCAATCTAGCTTTGTTCCTTGTAACCTGTCCATCTTCATTCAATTTATTCCTGAAAACCCATTTTGTTCCAATCACATTCTTATTCTTTGGTCTTGGAACCAATTCCCAAGTGTCATTTTTCTCTATTTGATCCAATTATTCATCCATGGCCTTATTCCAAAATTCATCGTTGTTGGCTTCTTCAAAATAGTTTGGTTCAATTGTAGATAAGAGTGCTAGGTGTGTTTGTTCTGGTGAAAGGATTTTTCTTCTATTCAAAACTCCTGCATCTTTGTTTCCAATAATCTGATCTGAAGGATGATTATTTTGTACTCGTTTTCTAGGTGTCTTTGGAGATACTTGTTGAACTTGCTCTTCTGCTTCTGTTAGATTCTCTTCATCTTCATCTTCCTCTTCTACCTCTTTTTCATCTTCTTCTTCAAAAAGTTGTTCCATTGATTTGTTTTCTTGTTCCTTTGATTTTGGTATGCCTGTTTCATAAATTGTTACGTTGATGCTTTCCACAACTTTGTTTAATCTTAGATTGTAACACTTGTTTGCTTTCCATGTACTTGAGTAACCAACAAGTATTCATTTTTCCACATGAGAGTCAAACTTTCCCATTCTTCCATATTCTATTTTGATGTAGCATTTGCTTCCAAAAACTCTGAAGTGCTTCACATTTGTTGGTCTTCCTTTCCATAGCTCGTAGGGAGTTATATCAGTGTTGTTTTTGAGCATTACTCTGTTTTGAATGTGAACTGTTGTATACATTGCCTCTGTCCAAAAATATTTGTCAACTTTGAATCCATTATCATTGTTCGAGCCATTTCTTGTACTGTCATGTTCTTTCTTTCAACAACTCCATTCTATTGAGGTGTCCTAGCGACGAAAAATTTCCTTTTTATTCCACTATTGCTGCAATATTCCATAAATTCCTTTGAGGTGAATTCTTTTCCATTATCCGATCTTAAGCATTTGATTCTTGAATCCATCTCATTTTCAACCATTTCCTTGTAGATCTTGAAGTTTTCAAAATCTTCTGACTTGTTCTTGAGAAAGCAAATTGCATTCATTCTTGTATAATCATCAACTAATAACATAAAGTATCTCTCACCTTTTAAGCCTTCTGTTGTAGTTGGTCCAACTAGATCAGTATGCGCAATTTCCACTAGTTTTGTTGTTGAATATTCCTTTGATTTGAACCTTGTCTTTGTTTGTTGTCCTTGTTGGAAATGCTTGCATAAAGTGTTGGTTGGTTTCGTGATCTGGGACATTTCTCTGACTACTTCTCTTTTGCTAACTTTGAAAAGGTTATCAAAATGCATATGACCCATTATTCTGTGCCATAGCCAACTTTCATCTTCCTTTCCTAGACAACACTTTTCATTTCCAATTGCTCTTAACACATATATGTTGTTTGAAGTTCTTGCAGCTGTAGCGACCAATTTCCCTGAACCTTCTTTTCTGATCTCACACTTTTGTGAATCGAAAGTAACTTTATGACCTTGGTCACACATTTGACTCACACTTAAAATATTATGTTTCATATCTTCTACTGGTAGAATATTTTCTTCTTTTTCATTCTTGTTCCCAATTCAGACTGTGCCTTTTCCAATGATTTTGGCTGAATCATCATTTCCGAAGCAGACTGATCCATCTCTTTCCTTTTGTAATGTAACAAACTTGTCTCTATCACTTGTTATGTGTTTTGAACATCCACTGTCAACATAACAACCACATTTCTTTTGTTTGTCTTGTAGAGTGATTGTGCATTCTTCATTGCTATACTGATCTTTCTTTCTTATCCATGTCGTTTTCTGAGGTTCTTGTTTGTAACTCTGTTGAGGTTCTTTAGGAGGGACTGTCATTCTTCAATTTTTGGCCATGTGTCCAAAATTGTCACATTTGTAACATTCCACTTCAGTGCTCAAAGATTCAAACCTATTGTAACTTCTTCTCTATGTTTCACTAGGTATTCTTGAATAACCCCTTTGTGTATGGCTCTCAAAGTAGTTATTTTTCTTGTTGTTAGCTTTGCAATTTACAACTTTATGTCCAAAATTATTACATGCATAACGTAAAAAAAATATATAGTTTGATACCTGGTAGTTGAAGATATTCTAAAAGGAGGTGCACTTATGAATCCTTCTTCTTCTTGAGGCCTATCTATCTTTTGTTGATTCTGAAATATGAATCTTCTCGGTGGAGGAGTGTCCATGTAATCTTCCTTGTATATATTTTTATCTCTTTTGATTGTTTCTGCATAGCCTTTTTGATTTGTTTCTTTCTCTGTTGTTTTGGATCTTTATCCCTTTTCTATCTGATTATATCCAAGTCCGGACTTGTCAAGATGAGATTTCTGACTATTGATAATGTCATCTAGAACTTTTGAGCTATTTTGCATATTTTTCTTTTGAATATTGTTCCTTAGTGTCACAATCTTTGCTTCTAGTTTTCCAATGATCCCGTCCTTTCCCTATATATGTTCTTTGACTATTTCTTCAATTCTTTTATCTTCTTCTATTTGAACCTTCAATTTTGTGTTCATGTGTTCTAGTTCTTAAGTGTTTTTTTTCTTATCTAGTTCTGCTTGTAGTTTCTTGTTTTTCTTCTTTTCTCTTCTGATAACTTCTATGGCACTCATTAATTCTTCTCGGAATTCAACTTCTGCCTCTTCAATTTCTTCTTCATATGCTTCTTCATATTCTTCTTTAGATTCTTCTTTATCAGAGTCTTCTACTACCATGAATAGAACTCTCCTTCTTTCACTGTCACTGACTTCATCTTCATCTAATGATGAGATGTCTTCTTTGGTGCAAAAGATTTTCTTGAAAACTTTCTTTGTAGTTCTTTTACCTTTATATGTTTGTCTTCCTTTTGAGTAACCTTCATCATTTCTCTTTTTATTTTGAGTACATTTGTTAGCAAAATGACCAATACCATCACAATTAAAACAAATTAAAGGAGTCTTACCTATATACCTACTGTTGGTTCCCTTGTTTAGTCTTTTGATGAATTTGGCCACTTCTTCATCATCTTCCTAGACATCGTTGCTGTTGCTATATTCTTCTTGTTCCTTTTTCTTTTTATTTAATCTTTTGGATTCTTTGAAGGCTGCTTGTGTTACATATGGATTTTCCTGTTGAGTTCTCATCTCATATGCTGTGAAGATTCCATGCAGTTCGTCCATTCTTATTGAGTTTAGATCTAATATTTCTTCTAGTGCGGACATCTTAGGGTTGAATCTCATAGGAAGAGATCTTAGTACATTTTGAAGAATTACAGATTCTTTGATTTCTTCTCCCAATCCTATGATTGCATTCACTGTATCATCGACTCGTAAGAAGTAGGTTGTGATATCTTCATATTCCTTTATTTTTAGTTGTTTGAACTGACCTCTGTAAGTTTGAATCTTTGCCACTTTGACTTTTGAATCTCCTTCATAAATATTTTGAAGCTTGTCCCAAATATATTTAGCGGATTTACAATGTGAAACTTTGGTGAATATTGTATCACCGAGACCATTCAAAAGTGCATTTTTGTCTTTGGAATTATTCTCACCGAGTTTCACTGCTTTGTCATTTGTTGGTGGAATTGTTGGTGTTGTGTATCCATATACAATTGATTTCCAAACTTGAAATCTCTATGCTTGTATATATGTCTTCATCCTTATGCTCCAAAAATCATACTTTTGTCCATCAAACTGTGGTATTCCATTTTTATACGAGTTGGTACTCTCCATGATCTACCTTTCAGTGGTTAAATTGATTTCTGAAGGAACCTACTCTGATTCCAATTGTTGGATTACTGAGAGGGGTGGTGAATCAGTAATAGCATAATTATAATCATTTTTCTTCAAATGTTATATCATTGTAGAATTATTATCCAATAATGATCAATAAGAAATAAACAATCACACACATACACAATACACTAGTGTTTTACATCGAAACCCAAATCGGGAGAAAACCATAGAATGTTTTTTCTTATATGTCTTGAAGAATTACATTCATTGGAAACACCAACTTCCTTTGTTTTCCAGCTGCAATTGGAAGGAGGCTCCAACCCCCTAGTTTCTCAGGCTACAACCTAAGGGAAGCTCTGACTCCCCAATTCTATGGATACAACCAGAAAGAGGCTACAACACCCCTATGTTCTCTGGCTACAATCGGAAGGTGGCTACAACCACCTGTCCTTGCCTCGTCCTGCAACCCTCAAGTAGAAGTAGAATGATGGAACCACTATCACACTATCACTATGAGATATACCACTGTAAAACTGTACCAATAAATCTGAACCATGCATCAATCATGCATCAACCTATACCTTAACCTGTAATCAACCTGTGCCATAAACAAGTGCATCAACCATGCACCAACCTGTACCAAACAACATGTAATCAACCTGTACCATAAACAAGTGCATCCAAACATGTACCAAGTATGTACCAATCATGTGTCAACTAGTCATCAATTATGACTCATCAATATGTACCAACATCATCAACTATACACCTCATGTATGCACCAACTCATCACCTACTTGTCTAAACCATGTACTCAACATGTACCTTAACCAAAAGTCTTCATCAATTTCATAATCCAAATCTGATTTGTAGCTATGTAATAAACCTAGTGTAAATGATCACATTCCTGCAAACCTTCCTTAACTTTAACAACAAGAGACTAGCATTTTCATCAAACTTTTCTTTAGTCTCACATGCCTAGTTTTGGATTAGTCAACAACCCTAACTTGAAGTAATCATAACTTTGAACCTGTAATGTATAAATATATGAAACTAATATATAATGTTCTTGAGTGGGTTTTATGCAATTCCTCCAGGTTTCATTACTTGGAACCTCTCAGAAAAGGATTTATAGAAAAAATGGCATACTTTGTCGAATTCTAGCTTATTCTAGAGAGTGACTTTGTAGAGCGCGAACCACATGGAATATTTGTTGAATTGAACTGAAACTATTAAACAACATACTAAAGACTGTACCCTAACCATCACATTTTGTCTCATGGAATTTGGATCTGTTATGAAGAACTTAGGATGTTTTTACCCAAAATACCTGTTTTTGATTAGTTTCAGGACTAGCCACAAACCCTATTTTCCACGGAGTGTAGCTCCCAAAATACAACAACCCACAAGATGGATTTTTTACAACATACACTTGGGTATTTTTTTCTCAATGGAATAAAAATTTCATGGTCTGAGTCATTATAGAAAAAATGGTATAGTGAAAATGGTGAGATGACCTGTAAATAACATACATTAGAAAGCACCATCAAAAGAATTTATCCTTCCTTGCATTTCAACCTTCTTTTCTTCACCTTCGCTCAGAAATTCATCTTATATATCCTTGGTTACCTCAAACACCTATATATATTCAATATGCTCAAGTGTAATTAAAATGAGAGAGCCATGCTTCTTATTTATACTCTCCAAGTAGCTTCCTTAAAAACATCTTCTAGGTCACTTGGCCCACTTTCCTTATTTTAGGGTTAACCCACTTCTAATTTCTCCATTAAATTTATTATTGAAATAATTTATTTTGTATTCAATTTG
>ML783367.1:143714-168249 GCA_009831015.1 Picea engelmannii | reverse complement strand
CAAATTTAAGACAACCTTTTGAAATCCAGACAGATGCAAGTAATTATGCGATGGGAGCAGTTTTTCTTCAGTATGGTAAGCCAATTTGTTTTCATTCTGAGACGTTTAATGGTGTCGTGATTAATTATCCTACTTATGATAAATAATTATATGAATTGGTTCAAAGTGTTAAGAAATGGAAGCATTATTTGTTGGGAAAAGAAACCATTATTCACACAGATCATCAACCTTTGCAATATTTACAATCACAGTCAAAGCTACAACAAGCTAGGAACTTCAGATGGATGGGTTTTTTTCAACAGTTTCATTTGGTTATCAGGTATAAGAAGGGTATTTTTAACAAATTCGTTGATATGCTGTCCAGGCCTATTGTTAGTGCTTCAGTTATTCTTAAGCAGAGTCCTATAATGCATAAAAGTTATGTGGAACAATATTCTTTAGATGCTGACTTTAAGGAAGTGTATGAAACTTTGTGCCACTGTAACCATGTTGAAGAATTGGATTATCATTTGCATAATAATCTCTTGTATCATCTTGACAAGTTGTGTATTCCACAGGGAGAAAGAATCAACATCATAAGAGAAGTTCATTCTTCTCTTATTGCTGGTCATTTTGGTGCAGGCAAGACAGTGGCAAATTTGAAAAGATACTACTACTGGTCTAAGATGAATGAAAGTGTTTTGCGATATGTTCGGGGATGTTCGTTGTGTGCTACAAGTAAACCTAGTAATCGAAAGTTGGATTTGCACACCCCACTTCCAGTTCCTTCTCGACCTTGGGAAAGTATTTCCATGGATTTTGTTGGTGGTTTACCTATGTCGAGAAGAGGTCATGATTATGTTTATGTTGTGGTTGATCGTTTTAGTAAGATGTGTATATTGGTGCCTTGTAATAAGTAGGTAACAGCAGAACAAACGACACAGTTGTTCTTTCAAAATGTTTGGGTTCATTTTGGTTTGCCCAAGTCCGTTATTTCTGATCGGGATTCTCTATTTGTTGGAAGTTTTTGGTCGAGTTTGTGGGCACTCATGGACACCAAGTTGAAAAAGAGCACAACTTTTCATCCGCAGACATATGGTCAGACATAGGTGGTGAATCGTATAGTGGTACATCTTCTTCGTGCTTATTGCAGTAAGCATCCTAAGCTTTGGGATGAACATTTACACTATGTTCAGCATGCGTACAATCGAGCTAAGCACTCTTCGACGCAAACGTCGCCGTTTGAGACATGTTTTGGCTATTTGCCCAAGTCACCTTTAGATTTTATCTTTGGGAAATATATTGCTGTTGATGGGCAATATGATATTGATCGGGCAGAGAAGTTCATCGAACAAATTTAGTCGATACATCAGGTGGTGCAAGAGCAGTGGGAAAAGAATCAGGCCAAGTACAAAGTGAGACATGACAAGCATCGTGTTGATCACAATTTTGAAGTTGGTGATGAAGTATGGCTTTACATCAGCAAAGAGAGGCTTAAAGGAGAAGGTAAAAAGTTGAAACCAATTCGATATGGTCCTTTCAGAATTGTTGACAAGATTGGTAACAATGGTTTTCATTTAGATTTGCCTCCATATATGCAGATGTATGTAGTTGTTAAT
Organism: Picea engelmannii; assembly: GCA_009831015.1. NCBI lineage: Eukaryota > Viridiplantae > Streptophyta > Pinopsida > Pinales > Pinaceae > Picea > Picea engelmannii. The sequence continues at coordinate 166,651 of ML783367.1, read as the reverse complement.
GTTGAGAATTTGAAGTTGTATGAGCCTCCATTGATTGATGATCAAGGACAGCATGTTTAGATTCCTTCCATAGATGATTTTTCTCCAGAGTATCTAACAGAATTGCAGGAAGACACCATACTTGACAGGAGAATGTGAACTTCGAAGCGAGGAAATGTGGAGTATTTGCGAGTTGGTATTCAAGGGATGAATCCAAGAAAGGCCAAGTGGATTGAGGTTGGAAGGGTGAGGTAACTATACCCTCATCTTCACATAGACTGAGATAGTCTTTTGGAGGTCCAAAAGCTTCCCAATGGGGAGGTGTGATCAGGGGATCAAATTTTGCTCAATTTTCAAAGTGCTCAGAATGCGACGAAAACAGTGCCACTGAGTCCGTCTCGTCTTCCTGATTCCGGTGGTATATTTACTTTCTCAAACGGAGTCCGTATGGAGAAGATATCGCGATCTGTTCGCCAAGGCAAACATGCAAAATTTTTGGATGCTGACTGTACCTGTCCGTACAGTCTGTACGGTGACGTGGCAGGGCCATACGACTGTACGATGGTGATGTGGAAGGTTATTGTTGGTTTCTGGATGGCGAATAGTAAGTTTACACATGTCTGGTTGGTGGTGAATAATAAGGAGACACGTGGGCCAATCCATGGGTGCCATGTGTCCCCCCATTTGTTTGGTTCATATTTCTATATAAAATGTAATGGGAGTCTGCGGGGTTCGACCCCGGGACCTCCCCCCACATATAAACCTTTATATAACCATCTGACCAATGTGCCCATAACTTGTGACTTAATATATAACCCAATGCAATTTTTATAAAGTCATTGCAATATATGAATGGGCGGGGGTCGGGCCGGGGCTTAGCCCCAGCCCATGGTTATATGAAACGATATGTGACCATGTTGTAAGGCCCAACGAATGGCGCAGAATATATAACCAAATTTTGTATTGTATTCACATATATATATATATTGTTGTATAATAGCGCGGCTTGAAACATAACCCGTGGGTTTTAACCAATGGTTTAACACGCGCGGGAGTTCCAACGGTTATGGCAGTTTAACCACTTGTTTGCCTAGCCCAAGGTTCCATGCACCATGTGCCCAGGTGCCGAGGCGGTTAGGGGCTGGTGCACCCTTAACCGTCCTATGGTTTGCACCATTGGAATGGTTGCGCTCGGTGCTGGGTTTTTGCGCTTAAATGAGCATGTGAGCCAAGTTTGTGAAGAAGGGGTACGAATTGTAGAACCAGAGACAACAAGCTTGAAGATGGAGACTTCCAGGAGGCCTAACTTCTTCATTTTTCGACCGATTGAGGTTCCGAAAGAGCCCAGACAGGGGTTTTGGGATGCTGGGAAGCCATTGGAGCAGTCGGCTTGTCAGTCTGAGCATTGTAAGACATGTTTTTTAGCACGTTTTGAGCAATTATTAATAATGATCCATTGGAAGCTGGACCAGGAGATGTAGCCCATAAGAGGGGTGAACTCCTTTATCAATTGTTGTGCACATGTGTTTATGTTCAATGTTTATGCTACTGTCTATGTGTATTTTGCATAAGTAATCCTTAATTTATGTGTTGCAAATTGATCCTGTTGCTTTAAACACATAACATTTCACTTGCAATAATTATTCAAGTTTTTCAAGTCTTCTTCATTTTTAGATCACAAAGCCACTAGGATCAACTATCATTTTGAACTCTCTTTCAATGCGCTTCTACTTGCTGAGATGGCACACTTCCCTTTCTAGTAGGTTACTTGATATATTTATATCTATTGGATCCTTCACCATGCAAGTGTCTAACATCTATGTTAAATTCCTCGCAACATCAGATCTTTAAGAAAACTCAAACAACAACATAAGAAATTAATTACATGATCTTCAATGTCTGTCTCATGACCCAAGTCACACAATTCTTCTCTATGCCCTACACACTTCAACTCCTCAAGTAGATTTTACTCAACTGTTCTTTTCTCAACACATCATACCTCATCTTTTCTACACACTTCTTCCATTGACCTCTGTGTTGCACATTGAATCTCTTCATGCATAAAAGCTTCATCCAATTATTTTTTTGTCACACACTATAGCTCCTCCTGAGAGTGAGATTCTTCTAGTGGCTAATGTGTCACCCTCTACACTTCTGCATGGATATGGGCCTCTTCAAGAAACCTTTTTGTTGCTCATTAAATTTCTTCACAGATCTAAGCTTCCTCAAGTGATATTTTGTCGTGAAATATTTCTTATTCCATGGCTCTCTATGCGTCATGCATAAATATATTTTACTGGGCAACATCAATCCTGGGAGAGAGTTGTGCTTCCTTTTTTATTATCCCCTCTGGATTTTGACCCAATCTCTCAAACTTCTCAAAGTCTCTCCTTGTATTCTCTCCACCTTAGGTTATCACTCATACATCAACTTCCCGATCCTTGTTCTTATTCTTGCATGGATCCACATGCACCATGTTCCAATGTGTACTCATTTCTTCCTACTTCTTCAGTAAGTTGGGACAATCCTCTATGACATGCTCAGGACTATAATAGTATGCATAAGCAAGTGCTATTTGGTGTAGAACATTGTGTTGATGGGTCCTCGATCCCTTTAATTTAACAGTAGGAACCAAACCCGCCACTGAGGCCCAATTAGACTCTGTTGCGTTTGATATTGGAATGGTTCTCTAGATCTTGTGATCTGGCCAATGTATGGATGGGGTTTACGTTTTCTTGTGAAGGATCTTCCTTCAGTTTGGACTCTCTCTTTTTGTATTTTCTCTTAGGTGGGACCAATATGAGATGTAACCCGATATAAACCAACTTGGAAACAAACAAGATTAAGTTTAACTACTGAGGAAGAGGCTGAGCTTGGGATGTCCCGCTACTCAAGCATGAATTTTTTTTTTTTATACCATAGGCCTAGTACTAATACATTAAACATGTGAGAATCCAATTACTTTCTACGATAGTAATTATCATAAAGAAAACACATATGTGATAAGATAAGGGAAATCAAAATAATTCACCTACTCTAATCATCCATCACATAATAACACAATGATTCATCTTCATCATAAAGAAAAGAATAGAAAAACATTGCACCAGATAACTTGACAACAGATTTAATTGCTCTTTCTCATTACAACATCCACTCATGAAACTAGATAGGAAATAGTTCTTCTCCATGTCCAATCACACATGCAGTTGATGAAAATATAACTTTGTCTTTGGTCTAGAAGGACTTCTCAATTAAGGATAGCTTCAAAATAACTCTTAACAAACCAGAAAAGAGAGTTTCTTGCAACAACCATCGACCCTTAACTAATTGGTCGATGTTCTTATTTATAACATAAAATTCAACTAAAAATAATGGCTAAGTGCAGATAAGTAAAAAAAATTTGCCATGTGGTGTTTTCTTCTAATATTTTCTATAACAATCAATTCAAAATATCACTTGAAAGGGCGACTTTTCTCATACTCTGACCAACTGATGAACAAATATTTGTAAGTTTGGTCATATGGAAATTTGTGTTGTTCCATCGAGGTCTCGTAAATCCCTCTGATCTCCACCGCATGCGCTCGGTATTTCACCAAACTGGTGTTTAACTATTGTAGCACATCCCGAGCTCTGATCGGGTGTTCCATAAATTGTTGCACTTGTCCCAGCATTGTGTCGGTCACCTTCGCTTGGTGTGTGATTCGACTATGTCATGCAAGTCGATAAAGTCTTCGGGTGTGCCAAACTTAGGGATATTGATATCTTTCATCACCTTGTTGGTCTTCGGACCCAATTTCTCTTGGATTCCTCAGCAAAGTTATGGAGCCAATTTCGATCGATAGTCAGAGGGATATTTCCTGCAATCAGAATTGAAATCATTTGGAAATTGCTTACAGGACAATACTCGACAAAATACATGAAAAATGTAAATGGGAAGAAACCAGACTGATGCATACATGTAAAGATTTCTAGGCATGGTTGTTTGATAATTACATGATCTTTGTGAACTTTCGAATTACCTAAACCGTCTCTATTATCTCCGCCATTTTTATTTATTTAGGGTGAGTTACATCCGTTCACCATAGCATGAGCCATCTGGTACGAAAAACATGAGATTCAAAGTCACACCAGTGGATGGTTGGCCCTTGGGGTTGGGAAAGGATGTCAGAGCCGAACATGTGCTGAAATTATAAGTAAGTTCCAAAAAGTTTGGATACTGTCATACTAGAAGTCGTTAAATTCTTCAGGTTGAGGCAATTTTCTCAAGGCGAAGTCACATCAACAAGTGCATCAACCATCATCAACTCATTATGGAGGCTAGGGAATTTTAAAATAAATCGAGATGACTGTACCTCATATCCTCTACAACTCCTATGAGCTCCATATCACACGCCCCAGATCATACCCATCGCGCAGATGTGACACATTAATTCTTTAAAACATCTCGTCGCAAGCCATTCAGTGTTCCCTGGCACGTTTTGGCTCATTGCCCCGCTTCGTTATAAATTCTAGATGTTTTGTATGTGTTCTACTCACTAGCCGTGCTTATGCAGCATTGGGGACTCGTCTCGTGAGCCCAATTCAATCAAATTATTTTCTTTGGGCCCCTATCAAGTCATCCATGTATAAGGTAGATATGTTGTCGCACCATGGGAACTCCTCAAAATGCAAGACGAGGCCTATGAGGCAGTCGAAGTGCCAGGCTTGAGACAAAAAATGCCTGGGACTCCTTTTTATTTGCAATGGGAGTTACCGAGGCTTCAAATGAATATTCCTACCTTCGCATGGAAACGATGGCGTCTCCCTGTGCGAAGGCTGACTTGGAAGAATTTATGTCGGAAGGGAAAAATTTGGAAGCCATGCTTCGTCAAAAACAGATACCGTGGAGGAGAGGGAGGCCCAGGAATAATAAGGAAGTAGGAGTGGAAATCCAAATCCTGATTGAGTCATGTGCATGATCAACCGCTGAGGAGTTCCTAATGCATGCTATCCGGCTATAACTTGTCGAAACCATAAGTCAAGGAAGCGGGAGCTGAACAAGAAGGATATGAGCCTCGAGTTCTAATTTTCTAGGACCTAATCAATAGCTGGAGCAGGCACAATGCACCATAGATGAACTTTACCAGGAGAATAGAAAATTACAATGACAGTTGGTGGTGAAGAACCTTGAGGTGTCAGTACCGCAAGGTTGTGAAGGGAATGCAACCTGGATCAAGAGGCAACTTCGGGAAGCACAAGGTATGATCGTGTAGATACACAAAGCAAAAAGGGTGTTGGAAGAACAAATAATTAAAACCCCTCACGTAGCCAGGGAGAGAGTCTGTGCGCAGAAGAGGCATGAATGGCAAACTATATTTTGTATTCTCAGATGTGACACGAAATTTTGATAGTTTCTTATTTTTGTGAAAAAATTCATGTTCTTAATGTAACCGAGTTTGTTGGCCAAACGATGTAGATAGTGTCTACTATATGTAACCTAGGCTTGATATAAATATAATATATAAGGTTTCAAAACTTTGATGAATGGATTCTGGTTGTAGCGATTAAATGCATCATTTCTTCTCTCTGCATGTGTATTCAACGTATTCTTTGTCGAAATATTCTTATGAGCTAGCTTTGATTTTATACTTAGTGTTGCTCTGATTTGTTTTGTATTTTCATGGATATCCTTCTACAAACACTTCCGATGCCGATAGATTCCATCGTATGTCACTGACATGGCACCGTTGACTCAGGATACATGGTATTGAAGACCGAGAACTTATCTCACGGGTAATGGTCGGGCTCGAAACGCTGTTCAAGACAAGCGCTTTAGGCGAAAATTAGGATTGTCGATGCCGAAAAGGTATTGGGGATCGACCTTCAGAAATAAACCTATCATGTAATTTCCTCATGGGTTATCATCTTCAAAATCCACCGATACCGAAAACATTTTGGAAGTCATAGATCGACAATATCATTTCATTCTTCGTTCAATGCTTACTCTTTCCACTTTTTCCGATGTTGAAGGGATCGGTCATTAATGATATTCTTTGGTGATTCTTGTCATGCAATAAAAACTCCCATCTCCCGACACTGATGAAGATCGACCCTCGACTACCTCGGTTTTCTCACATGATTTCCTTGCATATTTAAATATTTCTGATGTTGAATTCTTTAGCACGTTGGGGGAATGTTTCGGCTATCGATTCTTTAATTAAATGTTAGTCTTTTAAGTTATAGTGATTTTCACATGTTCAAGAAAACGTTTAAGGACTTAACGAGAATAAAAAATATAACCAAAGGCAACATTTTTTCATAATGAAGTAGAATCAGACAGTGCAAAAGATCAGGTGGTACCCAAAAAGTAAAAATTGGCATAGTTTTTTTAGGGTGTGTTGATTTCTCAATAAATGGTGACTTACTGGGTGAAAGAAAAATATTTTTTCCTCCTTCATGATCGACTGATATGAAATATTATGGAGAACCTTACTAGTTTTAAATTGGAGCTTCATTTACCCTTGCATTTGAAGTCCCCCAGTTGATGCTTCTGGACCTGTCTGTGGGGGTTTTTAACCTTTATTCCTCCTTCATTTCCTGTAACCCTGACTCATGCCCTCTTTTACCAAGTCTAGTAAAGTATTCACTGGCATGGAGCCTTTAGTTACCCTTACTCACTTGCTACAATGTTGCTCCACTTCCAGCAAGTGTCCATAGCCCCGATGAAGTCACCCCGACATCACAGACTTTGCTACGCTGCCAGTGAGCATCCATAGCCCTGAAAAAGATATATGCATACCCTCTTCTACTGTTCACTTGTTTGATGGAGTCAATTTATTTTGGTAGAATGCCTTGAGCTAGTGGGAGAGGATGACATCTGTTATTTTGCAAGATGAGATGGTTTAAGGTGAAACTTACTAGCTCTTTCCTTGAGGTGTATGTTGTCCTTTCCATATTTCCTTCTTTTCCTTAAGGTCTTACCAAACCACTAAGAAAACACTTCTGACATTTCTCCAAAGTTGTTCATTTGCATAGGTTAGATAGAGGACTCCTCAAAGAAACCACAAGTTCCCCAATGCTTCTTGTGTTGTAAGTGAACGATGAGTTAGAAACAGAGTTCACTATGTTGCATGACCTGAGGTCAACCATTGTCTTACTAAACAGAACCTTCAAAAGTGCAGAATTCTAGAAAGAAAAATAAAACGACAAAAAAAGCATTTCACAATCATGAAAAAACTCATACAACACATAAAACACACATACACACACACACACACACACACACACACACACACACACACACACACATATATATATGTTTTTATATATTTTTTATTGGAAACATTGGGCTTGTCCATTTACTGGGAGGGCGTCAGGTTCCCCCCTTAGATTATGCAACCAATAAGTACCTGCCCCAATCTTCTCAGCCACCTAGAAAGGTCCAAGCCACAAATTTTGAAACTTAGAATACTTTCCTTTAGGCTCGTTTGCTCTCTCCCATTTTAGAACTAGGTCTCCTACTTCAAAAATATTCTCTTTAGCCTTGTGCTTGTCAAACCATATTTTAACCATCTTTTGTTGGGATATGAATTTTGATTTATCTTTCTCCCTCTCCTCTTCTAACATGAGAAATGTCTCAATTCTTTGTTGCATGACTAAGGAAGGTTGTTCTTCAGAATCCTGGGCCAGTTGAAGAGATGGAGGATAAATCCCATTTGGGAGAATAGCTTCATGTCCGTATACCAAAAAGTATGGGGAATTACCTATAGCTTCCTTGGGTATGACCCTATTGGCCCATAGAGTGTTATGGAGCAGATTATGCCAATTCCTTTAGTTGTCTGCAACGGTCTTCTTTAATATTCTCACTAGGTTCTTATTAGTTGATTCTTCCACCCTATTTCCCTGTGCATAATAATTTGCAGAGTACCTAATTATGATTCCTTAGTCCAGAGAAAACTCTATCAATAGGGTGGACGAAAAATAATTTGTGTTATCAAAAACGAGGATAGAAGGGACACCAAACCTTGTGATTAGTTGTTTCTCTATGAATTGGATCACCACCTTCTTGTTTACATGAGCCAGAGGGATGGCCTCTGCCCATTTAGTGAAGTAATCGGTGGCAGTAAGAATTTACTTGTGTTTTTTTGAAGAAATGGATCTGATTTCTCCTATGATATCTAACCCCGATTGCTCAAAAGTCTTAGAGACAATCACTAGTTGGAGTGAGACTGCCTCTCTCTTCTCCCTCCCAGCGCTTACTTGAAACATTTTATAGTTTCTAGTGTAGGTGTTAATGTATTTGAAAAAGGTGGGCCAATAATAACCAACTCTCAGTATCTTATGAGCGGTAGTGTTTCCTGCGAAATTTCCACCGACAAGACCATCATGGAGTTCCTTTAAAACTTTTTCTGCATCTTCACATTTGAGACATCTTAAGAGTACCCCATCATAATTAACCCCAAAGAGTATGGAATTTATGAGGAGATATTGTGCGGATTTTAACCTAAGAGCTATATTCCTTTCCCTAAGGTTGAGATTTTTTAGTCAAGTCCTATGATGCAAGGGTTTGATAGTTTTTGCAAAATCGAGAGTGAATTTCCTCACGAAATTGATTTGTCCAAAAAAAGACTCCACAATGTTTTTGTTGTGAGGCAGTGGGAGTTGAGCTATGGACTTAATCCTTTCTGGGTCTATGCGAATGCCTGCTTGATATATAATGTGACCTATCATATTGCCTTCCTCGAAACCGAAAATAGTTTTCTTAGGATTTAAGGATATACCATATTTCCTATACCTTTATAAAATCTAAGTTAAGTGTTGGATGTGCTCTTCTCTGGTCTTGGAATAAACAATTACATCATCCAGGTACACTACCACACACTTGTTGATTAGTCCCTAAAATCTACGTCCATGGCCCTTTGGAAGGTCTCCCCTGCGTTAATTAACCCAAAAGGCATGAGTTTATAAGAGAAGGTTCCCTACTTGGTCTGGAAGGTGGTTTTCAAACGATCTTCCTCTGAAACCAGAACTTGGTTGTAACCTAAGAAACCATCCAGTAAAGAGAAGATCTTCAAACCAGACACAGTATGCATGAGTTTCTCCATTGGCGAGACTGGGTAATTGTCCTTTTCAAAAGCTCTATTGAGGTTCCTAAAATCTACGCATAAGCAGATTTCTCTAGACTTTTTCGTCACAAAAACTAGATTTTCTACCCATGCAGAATGCCTAACCTGGAAGATGATTTTGGAATCTAAAAGTTTCTTCAATTCCTGATACATGAGAGGTTCCAGGGATGTGTGTTATTTTCAAACCTTTTGTTGGAAGGGTTTCACTTCGGGTTTTAACAATATAGTGTGTTGAATGATGCGGGTATCATAAGTTTTCAAATCTCAATAGGACCATGCAAAGACATCTTGATATTATCTAAACATTTTGAGATAACCCTTCATTTCTTCCTTAGATATATTCATGCCAAGATTTATATTCTTTGGGTTTTTCGGGGTCCCGAAATTTATAGTTCCATGCAGGGGACATGAGCTACTGGTCTTTTCATTTTTAGGCCCCTTAAATCGTTCTTTCAGGTCAAAACAATTTTCCAAATTATCTATCCCTTTCGGGATTGTGTGAGACTTTGATTTTCCAATAGGTTGACCTATCTGAGGATCAGCTCCTATTGATTGTTCCTGGAATACTTCATAGTCAATATCTAAGTCTTTGAAATTGTCTTGGTTAGTCAAAAAGTTTACGATCTGTTCACCCCTTCAAAGAATTTCCAATTAGAAATATTGTTGGGCATGGATGGTTTGTAGAGTAGTTCCACAATGAGTCAGGAAGCTTCATAATCTTATAGAGGTGATAGCCTTGAGGAAACAGTAGCCAGAGAATCAACAAGATTTTTCTTTTCTCTAGGGATCGCTGTAATATTGAAAGCTTCAAAATGCTCTATTAACCTATGAGCTTCTTGTTGATAATTATTTAGGTGTGGGGAGTTGAAATGTAGAGTATTCCTTATCTGTCAAGCAATGATTTAAGAATCCTTGAGAACCTTTAATTCTTTGACATCTAAGTCTATGGATTTCTTTAATCCATGTACCAGAGCCTCATATTCAACAATGTTATTTGTGCATTCGAATTCTAGTCTACAAGACAGGAAATGTAATTTTCCTTTTAGATTAATGAGGATGTACCCTGCTCCTGACCCTTCTTGCGATTTTTATCCATCAAAATATAGGGTCAAAAATCATGGGCAAAGTGTGTCAGCTTCCCATTCCTTGTTACTTTCCTCTCTTCCTATTTCCATCTCTGAGCTTTCTAACGCAGGTTCTTCGCAAAAGAAGGTTTCCTATATTGTTTTCAGCGCCTCCTCTTGGAAAATCATTTCGGATTTCTAAGTGAGAGGGACATTGGATGAAATAGGGGAGATGATTTTGAAGTAGGAATCACATGAGTAATTTCCTAACACCGATAAATATGTGGATGAGGGTTCATTCAAGGTTTCTAGATCAATGATGGTATGTTTCAAATACCTTTCCCTATCGATTTTGATCATATTTTTGTATCCCTTCAGTGGTAGCCAAAGGTGTGCCTAGTTTGTACTAAAGTATCCATTTATCTTCTCAGACCAATATCGACTTAGTAATAACCCATAGGCCTTTGGGACATCTACTACAATGATGTCAATCACTTTCGCAAACTTGGGAGGTGTCACTATTCCAATCATTACATCTTTGAGTTCCCCCATTACCTTGACTTGGGTTGTGTCGAGTTGTATTACATGTTTATCACTCTTCAGAGGAATGACATTTAATTTTTTCCAAATATACAAGGGCATAACATTGGAAGACACTCCTGAATCTACCAAACAATTGTGGAGGTTCCTATTGAAGACTTCAAACATTAAGAGAAATGGTGGGACAAGAGTTTTTTCCTTATTATCTTCTGATAAGGTATTCAAAGTTGGCTTATTTTCTAGATCTGTGGAAGTTAGATTTCTTTGTTGTTCATTGCTTGTCATAGGGTGTTATACTGATCTCAAGGCCTACAGTAAGAAATATTTTTGCTGAGGGATTCTACATATGTCCATCACTGATATATTAGCCTTCAGCTTCTTCAAATCTTCAACTACTTTGTACTCCAGTTTGGGCAATTCTCGAGTATGGATGCTTATCGGGTTCTTACGGGGAGCGGAATGTGTTTTCGGGTGATCGGGAGTAGACCTTTCCCCTGACATTTGAGTGGTAGTAGGATCCTTTGAGACAGGAGGACCTTTACTTCTTGTTTGTACAATCAAGACCTCTGTGGGTGGTTCTTGAAACTCAAATAGGTCTTCGGAAGGCATGATCAGGTCAGGATCCCATATCAGCATGGTTGTATTTTCTGGTGGATCAATCTCTTCCTGGTTAGCAACATTCATACTTGAACTGCTTGGTTTCTCAGTTAGGGAGACTTTGTCTAGAAACTGATTGGCCATCAAATTCATCGCATGCACCCATTGAGGCCAGTATCTTTCAGAGTGGATTTCTTGATGATAAGTACAAAAAGAGTCAGATGCTACATTTCCCATATCAATATTTAAGTTAGTTGGGGGAGGTTCAATTACTTTGAAAGGAAGGTTTCTTTAAAATGAAGGATTATAGGGCCTTCGGCCTTGGTTTCCTTGCCCTGCATTTCTCTTCATGTCTATGATATCGTTTGATTATTTCTTAAGCATGTGTTGTAGGTCTTCTATGTCTCCATTACCCTTCTCAGGAGATTGTTCTGCTTGTTTCCCTGGAGGTCTAGTCAAAAGAGTCCTCTCCTGGGAGGGGGTTGGATTTCTTTCTTAACTAAAGAGACCTAGCCTTCTTTACACCCTTTCATCTGGAATTCTATCATTTTGGCTTCCTCAAAAGTTTTAGCTAGGGTTCGCTTGGAAGACCTCTTCATGAACATGGAAATAAAAGTTGGGAGGGCGTTAGCATAAACTTTGATTTGCAACTCCTAAGTTGGTTTATCTTCAGGATGAAACTTGTTTAATATGGTTGTGAATCATTGATTGAAATATTTGACCCTTTCCTTCGAACTCACAGTGGTGACGAAAAAATCATCCATTAGAGCTCTGATAGTAGTCTCCTTTGCAAATTTATCTAGAAAATATTTCTGGAGCTTCATCCAACTAGTGATAGATCTTATCGGTAGATTAAAATACCACGTGGAAGTTGAATTCTCAAATGTATAGGGGAAAATCCTACATACTACATCTTCATGTTGGACGTTCATAATTCTGATCGCTAATATGAATTTCTTAATATGATCTTTAGGAAATCCTGAAGTCAAAGGGTTGAATTTAGGAAGTAACTTCTCTAGGTGTCAGGTAAGATTATGTACTAGTCCTGACATGGCCAAAGCTTCTCTGGACAACCAAGGTTGGTTGTTATGAGGTGGGATACCACTTTTTTCATCATGGTCATTGTTATCTTGCATAGCTTTGGATTCCAAGTTAAACTCTTCTTCTTCCAAAAAATATTTTGGCTCAGATACATCGTCGACTGACATTTCAGGGATCAGATTAAGATGATGTTCGATTTCGGTGATTGCAAAATATATTAGGTATTTTATTGTATGAAAAAAATCCTTATCGGGAGTATTGACCACTGATCTACTTAATTTTTTTCTTCGAGGAAGTATTAGAGCTAAGGGTAACGCACCAATCTGTCGGGCGTATGCCCTTCTGATTCTTCCAAATTGATTTAATTCCTCATGAGGAAAAGCATAGGGTATATCAGGGAACACATGTCCTTCCTTAGGTTGGGGTGAGTTACTCGTTTCAGGAGTACTCAACGTGTGTGGGAAGTCTTAGGAATGACTAGCCATGCATGTGGGTTGTTTTGAATCTATAGGTTGTTTGAAATACTATGTGAAATATGTACTCAACCATTCATTCTCAGGCCCTCCTTCTAGTAGAAGTTTTGTTGATGGGTCCTAGATCCCTTTAATTCAACAGTAAGAACCAAACCTGCCACTAAGGCCCAATTAGAATCTACAACATTTGATAGTGGAATGGTTCTCAAGATCTTGCATTCTGGCCAATGTATCAATGTGTTTTACGTTTTCTTGTGAAGGCTCTTCCTTTAGTTTGGACTCTCTCTTTTTTTATTTTCTCTTAGGTGGGACCGATATGAGATGTAAGCTAGTATAAACCAACTTGGAAACAAACAGAATTAAATTTAACTACTGAGGAAGAGGCTGAGCTTGGGATAACCCGCTACTCAAGCATGTAGATGACAATTTTATACCACAGGCCTAGTACTAATACATTAAACATGTGAGCATCCTCTTACTGTCTGAGATACTAATTATCAGAAAGAAAACAAATATGCAATAAGATAAGGGGAAGAAAAATAATTTACCTAATCTAATCATCCATCACATAATAACACAACGATTCATCTTCATCATAAAGAAAATAACAACAAAACATTTCACCAAATAACTTGACAACATATTTAATTTCTCTTACTCATTACAACATCCACTCATGAAATGAGATAGGAAATAGTTCTTCTCCACATCCAATAACACATGCATTTGATGAAAATATAACTTTCTCTTTGATCCAAAAGGACTTCTCAATTAAGGATAGCTTCAAAATAATTCTTAACAAACCAGAAAAGAGAGTTTCTTGCAACAACCATCAACTGTTAATTAATTGGTCGATGTTCTTATATATAGTATAAAATTCAACTGAAAATAATGGCTAAGTGCATATAAGTAAACAAAATTCGCTACATGGTGTTTTATTCTAACAATTTCTATAACACTCAACTCAAGATATCACTTGAAAGGGTGACTTTTATCATACTCCGTCCAACTGATGAACAAATCTTCGCAGGTTTGTGTGTATGAAAATCTGTGATGTTCCATTGGGGAAATGTAAATTCCTCTGATCTCCATCACATGCACTCAGTATTTAACTAGACTGGTGTTTAACTACTGTAGCACAGCCCGAGCTCTGATTGAGTGTTCCATAAATTTTTTCACTTGTCCTGGTGTTGTTTCGGTCACCTTCGCTAACTCTTTGGCCCATAATGAATCATTCTTGGTGTGTGATTCGACTATGTCGCGTAAGTAGACGACATCGTCGGGTGTGCCAAAATCGGGGAGATTGATATCCTTCATCACCTTGTTGGTATTCAAACCCAGTTTCTCTCGGATTCCTCGGCAAAGATACAGAGCCAATTTCACTCGATAGTCAGAGGGATCTTTCCTGCAATCGGAATTGAAATCATTTAGAAATTGCTTACAGGACAATACTCGGCAAAATACATGAAAAACGTAAACAGGAAGAAACCAGACTGATGCATACCTGTAAAACTCACTAACATGGTTGTTTGATACTTACATGATCTTTGTGACCTTTTGAATTACTTGCACCGTCTCTATTATAGCTGCCATTTTTCTTCAGTTAGGGTGGGTTACATCCACGCGCCATAGCATGATAGATAAGGTATGGAAAACTTAAGAGTCAAAGTCATGCCAGTGGTCGGTTGGCCCTTGGGGTAGGGAAAGTATGTCAGAGCCAAACATGTGTCGAAAGTATGAGTAAGTTCCAATAAGGTCAGATATTGTCATAAGGGAAGTCGTTAAATGATTCAGGTCGAGGCAAGTTGGTCAAGCCGAAGTCCCATCGGCAAGTGCATCAACCATTATCAACTCATTATGGAGGCTAGGTAATTTTAAGAGAATTCGAGATGATTGTACCACGTATCCTCTACAAATCCTATCGGTTGCACCTCACATGCCCTAGATCATCCTTGTCGTGTGGATGTGACACAGTAATTCTTTAAAACATCTTGTCGCAAGGAATTCAGTGTTCCCTGGCATGTTTCGGCTCATTTCCCTACTTCCTTATAAATTCTAGATGTTCTGTATGTTTTCTACTCACCAGCTGATCTTATGCACCATTGGTGACCCATCTCGTGAGCCCAATTCAAACAAATTCTTTGCTTTGGGCCCATGTCAAGTCATCCACACATAAGGTAGATACGTTGTCACACCAACGGAACTCTTCAAAATGAAAGATGAGGCATGTGAGGTAGCCGAAGTGCTAGGATTCAGCCACAAAATTCCTGGGACTCATTCTTATTTGTAGTGGGTGTTTCCAAGGCTTCAAGGAAAGATTCCTACCTTTGTGCAGAAACAATGGTGTCGCCCTATGCGAAGGCCAAAGTGGAAGAAGTTATGTCGAAAGGGAACAAGTTGGAAGCCATGCTTCCTCAACAGTAGATACTGTGGAGGAGAGGGAGGCCCAGGAAGAATAAGGAAGTAGGAGGGGAAAGCCAAATCCTGATTGAGTCATGTGCATGATCAACTGCTGAGGAGTTCCTAAAGCGTGTCATCTGGCTAGAACCTGTTGGAACCATAAGTCGAGGAAGTGGGAGTCAAACGAGAAGGAAAAAATCTTTAGGTTTTAATGTTTGAGGACCTAATCAACATCTGGAGCAGGCACAACTCACCATAGTTGAACTTTACTAGGATAATAGAGAATTGTGACGACAGTTGGCGGTGAAGAACCTTGAGGTGTCAGCAATGCAAGGTCATGAAGGGAACACAACCTAGCTCAAGAGGCATATTCGGAAAGCACAAGATATGATCATGCAGTTGCACGAAGCACAAAGGGTGTCAAAAGAATAGAGAATGAAAAAAACTTAGGGAGCACGAAGCAGTCGGGGAGAGAGTTTGTGCTTAGAAGAGGCATGATTGGCAAAATCTATTTTGTATTCTCAGACGTGACACAAAATTTTGATAGTTTCTTCTTTTTTTGAAAAATTTCATGTTCTGAATGTAACTGGGTTGGTTGGCCAAATGGTGTAGGTAGTGTCTACTATATGTAACCTGAGCTCGATATAAATATAATATATAAGGATTTGAAACTTCGATGAATGGATTATGGTTGTAGCGATTAAATAAATCATTTCTTCTCTTTACATGTGTATATAATGTATTCTTTGTCGAAATATTCTTATGAGTTAGCTCTGATTTTATACTTAGTGTTTCTTTGAGTTGTTTTGTATTTTCATGGATATCCTTCTACAAACACTTCTGACGCCAATCGATTCCATCGTACGACGTTGACATGGTACCGCTGACTCGGGATACATGGTACTGAAGACCGAGAACTTAGCTCGCGGGTAATGGTCAAGATTGGGATGTTGTTAAAGCCAAGCGCTTTAGGAGAAACTTAGGACTGTTGATGCCAAAGAGGTATCGGGGATTGATCTTCAAAAATAAACCTATTGTGTAATTTCCTTGTGGGTTAACATCTTTGAAATCCCCTGATACCGAAAATGTTTCGGAAGTCGATGATCAATGATATCATTTCATTCTTCGTTAAATGCTTACTCTTTATTCCTTTTGTCGATGCTGAAGGGATCGATCATCGGTGGTATTCTTTGGTGATGCTTGTCGGGCAATAAAAAATCCCGTTTGACGACACCGATGAAGATCGACACTCGACTACCTCGGTTTTCTCACATGATTTCCTTTCATCTCTAAATATTTCTATTGTCGAATTCTTTAGCGCATCGGGGGAATGTTTCAGCTGTCTATTCTTGAATTAAATGTTATTCTTTTAAGTTATGGTGATTTTCACATGTTTAACAAAACTTTTAAGGACTTAACGAGAATCAAAATGGTAACCATAGGAAACATTTTTCAGACTAAAGTAGAATTAGACAGTGTAAAAGATCAATGTAAAAGATCAGATGGTACCCAAAAATTAAAAATTGGCATAGGCTTTTTAGGGTGTGTTGAGTGCTCAACACATTGATACATGACCACTTTCTATGAAATTGAAACAAGTGCGGGGTCTACCTCCCCCTCCTCCATATCCTCCTCCATGAACACATATATATCCTCCTTGGGGACATCCTTCATGTCCTCCTCTCTTAGCGCTTCCACGATCACCACCATTTTTTTCTTCTTGTACCCAAAATGCATCACAGTTATTGTCTTCCATCAGTTCTAGTGACCGACAATTATTGAGATCATGTCCCATGAATTTAAATATTGCCTTTCATTATCTGGAGTGACCGATAATTATTGACATTATGTCCCACGAATTTACAAAACACAAAACAGAGTGTGGTGTGTCTTTTGATACTTCTCCAAAGTTGGGAAGTGGGGTGATATATGACCCCACAGTCTGCATATCTCACATCACTCTTCCTGAGGCCCAGTTGGAAATGGACTCAAAACTCTTGTCACCACATAATTCGTAATTACAGGGAACTCCTCCTTTTGATGGCCCTCATATCGACATGTGGTACACCATATGTGCTCATGCATGAATTTTATCTTAACCATGCCCCGCAATTGCATTGTCACATTGGCTAGTTGCGACTACATGTGCGCCAATCTTGTCGATGTCTCTACCCCTCTTAGTGTAGCCTCCAACTCCATTGAAATCTCCATGAATTCTTCTTGTTTCATCACCTTCTATTGTGTGAGAGGGACTCATATATCCATGAGTAAACCCACTATAAACCACTCTCTATGTTGTATATCTTGGATTTGAAATGTCAACATGTCCAATAATATTTTGAACGTATGGTCATAGTCCCACACCATTTCTTCTTATTTTTGTTTGATCTCCTTGATCTCAGTAATACATTGAGACTCTGGCTTAGGCTTCTAGAATTCCCTAACCAGATCTTGTTTGATATCTATTAGGGACCTCACTTGTCCCACCAATGTAGTGGCCTTGTACTTCATGTACCACATCAAGGCTATGTCCTTGAACATGGTTTCCAGCTATGCAACCTTTGTTTCTTCGTCTATGATCCTCTTCATAGAACATATTTCTTAACACATGAACCAATATTGTTCCACATCATACTTACCCATTTTTTGGAACATGGGTAGCCTCAGGGTGCTATCCTGATTCTCCATCCAGAACCTTGAACTAATTCCTCCTATCTAAGTACTAGGTGTCAGGATTCTCAAAACTCATACCCTCCTGGGTGAAGTAGCACAAACTTCTCTTTCTTCTTCATTTGTCTCTTCTCCTATATATTCTTCTACTCTTTCTTCTCCTCTTTCTCCTATTCCAATCGATTCACTATGATCTTTTTTTTCTTCTTGATTACAAACATGAAAAGGGGATGATTCAAAAGGAGGGTAATTCCATATTCTTCTAACATTTCTTGTAAGGTGACCTAGAGAATTTCCTACCTGCAACCATTCAAGACCATGCACAATATCCAATTCTTCTCCCCCACCACTAGGGGATCCTCTGTCCTCCTTGATTTCTTTACACATCTTCTTTGCACCTCATCTTCCTCTGACATTGTGGCATTGTGAAACAACTAAGGGGATCAAAATTCACCTCCTAGGCCCCTGGGACCACTACTCTTCCTCCTCCTCCTCCTCCTCCTACTACTAGTATCTCCACTAGACATGCTATCTTCAACACCACACCTCTTTGCAGGCCTACCTTCACCTTTGGTCCTATTTGGAACATGACACTCTTCCTCACTTCATCTGGGTGTGGTCTTTCTTCTCTTCATCCTAGGACTAAAACTTCATCACAAGTCACTTGATACCCTACTACCAATTTTATGATTTTCTTTCCTTCTCAACTCAACTCTTATTTAGTATCTCTCTCTCTCTCTCTCTCTCTCTCTCTCTCTCTCTCTCTCTCTCTCTCTCTCTCTCTTCTGATTCTTTGGATCCATTCCATTCCTTACTCGATTTCAACAACTTTTGGATCCTTATCAATGGATCCATCTCCTTCCTGATTTCCCCCCATCTTTTCACGCCCCAAAAATTTATGGGATTTTAATCAACCATCCTATCAATATCCATGCACATAATCCCTCTCTCCATGAACAACATCTTGATCTAGAGTGGATTTTCTTCCATATTAATTTTCTTGGACCTTCCATGAACTTTCTTTCAACCCTATTGAAAGAATCAGTGTACTCCACAATAAATTCAATAATATATCCCTCCTCACTCAAGAGAAACATAAATAAATTGCTCAAGTCCACTTATTGTCAAATGTCTTCATCCTATCAAGTTTCAATCGATCCCAAACCACTAGTTATAGAAGCCACAAAACAAGATTAGTAGACATTTTTCTTTTCATCCATTCATACAACAAATAAGGAAATTACGAAAAGAATGTTTGATGCATATCAATGTAGAGATATTTTCCCGTCCATCTCTTCACATTGACTCTTAGACCTTTAGTCTCCCATAGAGAAAACTCATTTTCCTTTGGGGTTAACCAATATTGAATTTCCTCCTGACATGGATACCACCTCATTTCTCTCCTTCATCATTTAATACAATACTTTCAGGTCCTGACAACAAAACCATTTGTTGGGTTGTTTCATGCATGCATGCATCCTTCTTAAGACTAGGGCATTTATACCCATGGTTTTTCTAGAGTTGACCAACAAAAACCTAAAAGCATCGACATATCAATATTTAGACAAGGCCAAATAAGGTCTAACTCGATATGCAATGAGTATCACATAGACCATATGGTCTTGTGTCGGGGATGAAGGAATAAACACACACAAATCCATATGGGTTATCATTCATACATTCCATAGTTGAAAACTTGTTGTCATCATTATGTAAAAATAATACACACACATATCCAAACAACACATGAGTGACACATGGTAGATTGGAATCACTGCAACATTAGTATTCTTTCCATTCCATTAAACACATGCATACATTTAAGAAAACATACTTGACAAAAACAGAGTTTCAAATTCCCTTAAGCATTTCCTAGAATTACAATCCATCATGCCATGCAGACCCTTTAAGACTTCATACATATGGAAGACTCAGAATTACAATAAGAAACATTACAACATTAGAACACTAAAGAGTCTCAAATCAAGCTATGTGACAATGGACAAAACAACAACTTAGTGAATCCACTGAATGGATAACTCTATTTTGTTGTCGTTGCTCACTTTTATAGCTTTCTATCCTCTAGGATATTTGTTGACTCTGTCAATCTTTCTCCACTCGCTCTACTAGCTAATAGTATAACATACCTCTACAACCTATTTTCCCTCCATGTATCCTTTCCAAAATCGGGGAAATATTAACTTCCTTGCTAGGTCGTCATTCTTTTGTTCCATGTTCCCTTGTTCTGCTAGCTGTAATAATTGTAGGATATTTCCCGACAATTCCTTGCTTGATTTAGGTGTGTGTATTATTGTCTTTTGGTGTGATTCTCAAAACTTGGAATGTTGAATATTTCGTATACTTTGTTCTTAGCGTGCAATGTTGAAACTCATTCTAGCACGTGCTTCTTTTCAATTCTCGCACATTAGCTTGGGTACATGAAATATTGGAATGGGCGTGCACAAATTTCCATTCCAGCTATACAACAAGACAATAAATTCCTCACAACTACACCATAAGACCAAATTATTTTTCCAGAACTTGGCTTCCAATTATACAACAAGAAAATAAATTTCTTCCAAGTACACCACAAGACCAAAGTTTCCTTCCAAAATTTCCCTTCCAATTATACAACAATACATGAAATGTATCCCAATTATATAAGACAATAAATTTTTTCCAACTACACCAAAAGAACAAGAGTGCCTTCCAAAACATGGCTCCAAATATGCAACAAGACAAGAATTTTCTTCCAATTATACAACAAGACAAAAAATTCCTTCCAAGTAAACCAAAAGACCAAAGGTTCCTTCGAAAACTTGGTCTCCATTTATAGAAGAAGACATAATTTTCCTTCCAAATACACAACAAGACAATATTTTTATTTTCACTGATAATTGTCTTCCAATTACACAAATTTGTCTACCAATCACACAAATTTGTCTACCAATCGCACAATAAGACAAAACTTTTCTTTGCAATGATACTAAAAAACAAAAATCATGTTTGTTGTTGATGTTTCTACGTGAATATAGCTAGATGGTGTCATGTTTTTGGGTGAAAAGAGGATGGGCATTGTTCTTTTCTCATATACCTTTACAACACAAGAATGCACACATTCCTTGAATGTGTTCATGGTCCTATTGGACAAGGGTATAAAGCAAGCATAATGCCCAAAACCATTTATTTTTCCACACAAGAGAACATGTGTGATCTCAATGCAATGGATAAAAAAATTATTATATTCTGCATATAACTTTATGAACAAAAGTGTAGAAGGGATTGGGTAGAGCTAGGACCTAGGGGCTTATGATTGAAAGTGCTTTGAATCATAGGGAAGTCATCAGAGAACTAGGATGGAGGTGTAGGAATTATGGAGCACTCAACAAGAGCTATGGGCATATGGCACTTAGGGCTTAGTTGTGGAGGGGGTTAAGGGTCGGGTATAGGTGGGGGCCTAGGGTTAGATGGAGCTAGGAACCAAATTTTCAAATGGGGTAGCAAGCTAAGTGGGATTGATTGTGGGAAAATCTCCACAGTTAATTGCGCTTGAACCAGAGGCGTCTTGGGATGGGTGACCACCTGGGAAGTCCTGGTTACCGGGTGCAAGCCCCAGAAGTGATGATTGATGCTATGCGATTCATTTCATTGGTTTCAATCCCATTTCTTCACCCCTGTGAGCATCACCTGATGCAATGAGTGCTAAGTGGACTATTCAAATCATGAGAATTATTGGTCAGTTGAGACTAATACTCATGAATATGGGTCATAGATTAATCACTTACACTATGCAGTTAATCCCGAAAATAATATCTAATATCTTTCACTGCGGAAGCCCCTATATGCTTAAATAATAAGAGTTAAGGGAGCTCTAACTGAGTAGTTCATAAGGCACAATACTTTCTAAGGTTTTGCAAATGGGGTAGCAAGCTAAGTGGGATTGGTTGTGGGAAAAACTCCACAATTAAGCGCGCTTGAACCAGAGGCGTCTTGGGATGGGTGACCACCTGGGAAGTCTTGGTTACTGGGTGCAAGCCCCAGAAGTGATGATTGATGCCATGCGATTCATTTCGTTGGTTTCCATCCCATTTCTTCACCCCTGTGAGCATCACCCGATGCAATGAATGCTAAGTGGACTATTCAAATCATGAGAATTATTGGTCAGTTGCGACTAATACTCATGAATATGGGTCATAGATTAATGACTTACACTACATAGTTAATCCCGAAAATAATATCTAATATCTTTCACTACGGAAGCCCCTATATGCTTAAATAATAAGAGTTAAGGGAGCTCTAACTGAGTAGTTCATAAGGCACAATACTTGCTAAGATTTTTCAAATGGGGTAGCAAGCTAAGTGGGCTTGATTGTGGGAAAAACTCCACAGTTAAGCGCGCTTGAACCAGAGGCATCTTGGGATGGGTGACCACCTAGGAAGTCCTGGTTACCGGGTGCAAGACCCAGAAGTGATGATTGATGCTATGTGATTCATTTCGTTGGTTTCAATCCCATTTCTTCACCCCTGCGAGCATCACCTGATGCAATGAATTCTAAGTGGACTATTCAAATCATGAGAATTATTGGTCAGTTGCGACTAATACTCATGAATATGGGTCATAGATTAATGACTTACACCGATGCAATGAATTCTAAGTGGACTATTCAAATCATGAGAATTATTGGTCAGTTGCGACTAATACTCATGAATATGGGTCATAGATTAATGACTTACACTACGCAATTAATCCCGAAAACAATATCTAATATCTTGAACTGCGGAAGCCCCTATATGCTTTTCGTAGGTTCCTAAGAATGAGGGGTATAATAATGGGAGACTAAGGATAGATTGATATATGGGCATAGAGAGTGAGAGTGAGAGATAAAGAGAGGGAGGGGTATAGGGAGAGAGAGAGGGAGAGAAATATATGGAAGGAGGTAGAGAGAGGGAGAGAGTGGAAGAGGGCAGAGAGGGATATGGAGATAAGGGGGGAAAGAGAACATGAGTGATGTATGGGGATAGGGAGTGGTGGGAGAGAGAGGGGTATATGTGGGAGAGAGAGACAA
>ML783367.1:104388-142054 GCA_009831015.1 Picea engelmannii | reverse complement strand
TATATATATATATATATATATATATATATATATATATATATATATATATATATATATACGCGCACCAATACCATTCAAACAAGATAACCACGATAAATTCTAAAAAATAGATCATTGTGTCCTTTGGAATTCCCTGTGACCAACACATAGTTGGATTGCACCCACACCAATACATTTCACTTCATCAATAACACCACTAACTCAACAATATATAAAATTTATCATAGAGGTGATCCCAATTTAACCAAGTGCACCAGGGAATACATGAAACATAAAGCACCAGTGTGTTAATGATCAAAATAATTTCCATACTTTATAATAAAAAAATAGACACACCGAGTAAATCGCATTGGTATTGTTGAACAATACACATCGATGTGCCTCACTATTGTCATGCACACCTCCCTAGGGTAAATAAAAATTAATTACCAAATAGATTTTCATTTTTATAGTGCATCCCATGCTTGCAAGCTCTCAAGCAAGCACCAGTTCTCATTGTCCTTCTTATTATGACATGTTTCTAGTGCTCTACATTGATGTGGATAGCTCCATTGGTAGATTCCACACATTTCCAAATTTTGGAAATTACCATGAATTTTAATTTCTTCTCAACGATTAAAACATACATCCTTGGGACATAAAAGGACAAGTACATTGTTTATTACCTTCCTATTTACATTTTCATCTAATAAAAATTTGAATTTAGCTTGAAATTGGACATTTTTTCAATTTTTTTCCAATTTCGCACGGCGTTCCTGAATATTTCAACTCACTCAAATGTGGTGCATACTGTGTGGAATTTATAGTGAGAATCACCACCGGTGTTTCACACACACACACACAATGGTACAGTTCAAGAAAGAGAACCACGATAAATTATAGAAACAAAGTGGTGCATCCTTCAGAATGCCCTGAAATCGACGCACAATTCGCTTCTATCCGCACCGATACACTTCAATTCACTAACGACACCACTAACATAACTATTTATAAAATTTAACATAGTAGTGCAACAATTTTAAGACAACGCATCAGTATTGTATAAAAAAAAAGGCATGAGGACATATTTTTCTCGACTTTTCATAGCAAGGCATCTGTGATCCAGGTGTATATTGGTGGCCACCCACCTATTCCAATTGGCTCAAAATAGTTTTCTGGCAAGCTACTATTTTTAGCAATTTTTTCGTTTCTAAACTTCCGGGGCCATTTTGAGGGCCTAAATGAAGGTTTTTCGAGATCGAGCAACTCAATGGTAGCCAAAGGCTCTGATTGATCCCCATAAATTAATATCCTCAATGATACCTTTCCAACAATATATCATGTTCCCTAAATGGAGATTGTATGCCAAAGATACGCCCCCGGGAAGTTGATACACCAAACTACCCAAAACAGGGTCCACAAAACTGTTGGATTTTCATCTTCTGGGGTTAGGGTTTTGGATTTTATTTATGATGAAAAGGATTTTGGAGCCTCATTGTAAAATAATCTTCTTGTGAATGTGAGTATCCTTCACATCTCTTCTCAGAGATAAGCTTCCACCATTCTAGCAAGTCTTTCACTCTGTATTTCTACAATTTTGTACATTTCGCTCATTAATATAAATTGTGTATTATTGTATCTCTGTGTTTATGGTTGTATGTATGATATAAATTTATGTTGTATTATTGGATATATGAGATATATCTATACATTTCTTTATTATATCTCCACTCTAATTTCGTGCCAAAAATAATCTGGATCAATCTCATTAGACACCTCGTACCGAGTGTTCTATCCTTTACAATGTACCATGGTACACAATGTTGGTGATCAACTATCACCATGGTACTAATGAATTAATAGTAGCACACTGCACCTATTCATTTATGATAATGAAGTTTATCTTAACGATACCCATCAATCTAACAAATGCACTGGTGTTGTAAAGACAATGGCATAAGGCAAATTTTTAATAACCAATTATAACAGTGTGACTTAGTAGGAACACCACTGCAATCTATAGAGGTGCACCAATAGTCCTGGTGCACTAGTTCATAAATGTGAAGCATATGCACTGTGATATATTTTGAAAAATGAATAGCATGATTTGTCTTTTGTAAGGCACGTTAGTAATACAATGCACCGGTAGATATCATGTTGATGATTTGGTAGACATGGCACACTAGTGATTCAGATTTCATAAAGGGCACCATGAATGTTTGCTCCATAAATTTTACTATTGCAATGCATCTTTGTTAATGAAAAGAATCAGTGTTGTTAAAATCACTAAACCGACATGGTTAAAAGCACTGAGTGATTGCAGAGCATCCTATGGGATGCACTACTACACCATGTTGTTGTTTTAGATAGTGCACTATCCTCATAGAATATGTTTTATTTTTTGTGCACTGCTTTCTTTTTAAGTTTTTTTCGAAACAAAAAAAATGGACTTTTTTAAATACACCTCATTTATATAAGTAATTTTTTTATAATTTCAATTTGTTTTATCTATATATATGTTCTTAAAAATATTTTTATGTCAATCAAAGATGAAGATGACGAGAGGAGGAGGAGGAGGAGGAGGAGTGACAAAAGGTCGAGATGCACACATTTGTGCGAGAGTGGGAGGAAAGAGAGAAGGAGTTTTCCCCTCACCCTCTTTTACAAAAAACACACGAATTTTTGAAGGCCATTTTCCTCTTGAATTTTTATCATAAGGGTACATGCATTAGGGGGAATTATTCATTTTTTCAATAGTTTATTTGTTGATGGGATCATGAGAGATAGGGGTTCATGGCCAGTCTCGATTTGTGGTATCATCTTATTATCACACAAGTTGTAGGTTGGGAAAATACTAACCCAAACCACAAGATGGTGACAACTAAGAGAGCACCTACCCACTGCCGCCTTAGATAAGTGTTCTCATCACTTTATAGGTAAAGTGATTACCTTAAGGGGGGGATCTCAGTGACACTAGGGGGGAATGAGATGGAAAGTGTGATGTATGAATGAATTTCCCTATAGTTCAATTTTCTATGTGTGGATAAGGGCTTGAGTAAGGTCGCGGTGGTATCCAAGGGTTGCCAAGAAGTGGTAGGCCTTGCAAATGTTGATTGTACCTGCCTGAGACACAAGGAAAACAATGATACAAGCCCAAATGTATGAGGTAAAAGAAATTTAATCAGGTCGAACCTAATTGCATCATTTAGTAATGCTATATATCAACAATGAAATTGGCAATTAATTCTGCAAACAAGGTGCAAAAAATCTAGTTGAAAGAGAAAGAGATCAACTAGAAACAAATAGATCAACTAAACTAAGATAGCATTAGACTTTAGAAATGAAACAAGGTTGTTACAAAAGATAACTGCAGAAATATTTTTTATCCTTATGGATGTAAAAAACAAGTTATTACAGCAAGGATATGAACCACTAAAACTTCTATAAATTCTACAAAAAACGTGCACTAGGCCTAGCAGTTTATGTGGGAAATCTTTAGGAAACTTTCAATGGTTGATTCAAGAGTTATTTTAGAAGTTTGATTAGGGTTTCTACTACCCTAATGGTTGTAGATGAATATTTATAAAAACATCAAGAATTACTTGAGAAAATATGATGCCCCAGTGGCTCAATCAAGCCTAGTAAGAAAATAATTGGATACAACTTAGACAACCTTCAAATCATAAAATTTCATTTTAACCAATGAAACATTTTATTTCTACAATGAAATTATACTAGTTCCTTCAACTATTGAGTTATGGATTCAAGTAAATAAAGAGTTGAACAATGTTATGTCCTTGGGGTTGTAAACCCTCTTACTCCCCAAGACAAGAAAATGTTAATCTAGGAGATACTAGGTGGGTGTAAACCCTTTTACTTCTCCTAATAAATATTTTTGCAAAAAATAACTTCTAGACAAGATGATAGGTAAATGGAGGGGTTGTAAATCCTTATACTCCCCAAGAACTCTAGCAAATCAAACTTGTGACTAAGCAATGAAGCATCAACAAGAGAAATCTTTACCTAGCTCAAGAAATGACAATGTAAACCTCTCCTTACCAAGATAAATCTACCACACATGCCAAAGAAAAGATGCAACAAGGGTAGCACACTACTTATTCCACCAATAGCATAAAGAAACTAATATAAGTGCACACAACACATAGAAGGTTTCCCAAGGAGGGCACAAATTTCAGCCAAGTAATTCTCATAATGGGAGAGTTATGTTATGAAATGAGATTCACATGATCTTTATTTATACAAAAGTATTAAAACATAGTTTGTCCACTTAGAAAGGGTAAAACATAAGATAAGGGGTCAACTAATCAGGGTTGATATTGGTGGCCACCCACCGATTCCAACTGGCTCCTTTGAAAGTTTTAGTTCAACACGTTCTTCTGTAATTATTTATAATTGTGGGTTCTACATTTTCGGGGTTGTATGAAGCCGTACACAGCTTATTTTGGAATTTTTCATGTCAGTACATTGTTATGTACTTCCAAGACCGTTTTGGGGCCCTCAATAGTGTTTTTTTGGCTTGCCACAGTTGAACTATAGATCGAGTTAGAGTTTGATAGAATAATGTGTAGTTATTGAAAATAATTTTCCAACAGGCTATCACGTGCCTAAAACAGATGTCGTATGCAAAATTTATGACCTTGGGAAGTTGATGCAGGAGCATCGCTTCATGTTAGCAATGTGCCAGCCAGCCAACATATTCACCATGCATTCAAGGAGAAGAGGCGTCAACCCTCTCATTTTCAAAATTCAGATTGCTATTAAATGTTTGTAAGGCTGGTAGAACCAAGCCATGCTTTTGCGTAGGTTGTAGTTAGAGTCGCCTTTAATGGTTGACAGGATGAGATCTAGATTTGATTCAGACTAGACATCCATTTAATGTAATTCATTGTAATCATTGAGAGTAGGTGAGATGGAAGGAAGAGCTTGAGGAGCCCCTCTTTGTAATAGATCCTTTTGTATCTAGATGAGTTAGTACTGGATAGAGAGAGTTTTGCAAGAGGCAAATAGGTAGATTAGAGAGGAGAAAAGAGAGGAGCCGAGACTCTATTGCAGTCCAAGATTTTGTAACCTTTGTATAGGCATTCTGAATTTAATAGAAACATAGCATTTTTTACTGCATATTGTATTGTGTGTGTGTATGAATGAATGTCTTTATGTATTGATACTTATGTTGTAGATTTATGTGATAGGTTCCATCCACAGGAGATAGATAGACTTCTCTATCTATCTGTGAGTTTATTTGATTTCTGGTCTGGGTTCTTTGTGGCTTCATGTGAGAGGTTTCATGACAAAGTGTTGAGGACTCTATGAGCCAGTGCAAGAGTGCACATTTGAGTTCTATGTTGAATTCAGACAAGGATGTGGCAAGAGGGCACACCAGTGGAATCATTTAACTCAAGGGAGAAGCCTCAAGGTTGTTGAAAACCTTGGAGGAGGAATTGTGTAAAGGAAGGCACAGAGAAGACACAACTACTGAAGGTTCTGTGAAGCTCTGTTAGGCGGGCATCGAGCGAGTGCATAGAGTCCACAGAAGGAACTTTGTTTTGAGTTCATAGAAAAGAGAAGTGTCCAAGAGAAGACACTTACAGAGTTGTTGAATACTCTGTTAGCTCATCAAGGCATGCTTGAGAAGAAGTTGCCAATAGGGCATTTTTATCTCTTCAAGGGACAGAAGAGACATAGACCTTTGAGGTTTGAGCGGTTGAATCTCAAGGAGGAAACAAAGTTGTTGAACACTTTGGAGAAAGACCTGTGCAATGAATGCACTAGGAAAACACTTGAATGAAGTGTTGAAAGGAAGCCTCTGAAAGGCTAGTCAGAACACAAGGTGTCTGCGCAGGGAGAACTTGTTTTGAAGTCTGAAATCTCGGAAGATCGAGCGCAGAAGGTGCCAGGAGGGGAACCAGAAGTATTCTAAGGAAGAACATGGATGAGGTCAAGTTTCATTGATGGAATCTCAGGAGAAACAATGCCTTTGCACACAGAGTAACAACCAAGAGGAGCAGAAGATTGAGAAACCCCTCGAGGTTTCAAAGTTGGCAAATCTCAGGAGGGACAGGTTTCCAAAAAAACATCAGTGAGATCAAGGTTGCAAGGCTTGCAAGAAGGAGATCAAATGTTGAGACCTTTGAAGCGTCAAAATATCCCAATACTGGGAAGAAATCGTAATCTCATGAGGAGGAGCATTGGCAGCCATTGGATAAACTGCAGAGGCGAAGATCTGGACGATCGGAGCCCATGTCCAGACAACAAAGGGGAGGACAGGATATTAGATATGGACCGTTATATCAAGCAAAAAGGACCAACAACTGCTGGATCTGGGAGAAGATGCACAAGGTTTAACCCTTGTATAAGTAGGAGAGTGGACTCACCAAAGTCCCGACATCATTGGGACCATCCATCATTAGAGGACAAATGACAAAGATCCAGAAGCCATCGGGGTTTCAGAACTTAGGCGTATAGGGGTGGTGAAGTGCGAGGATTCACGATTGTCGAAATTGTGAAATCATTCCAATAGTCAGATCTAGGGTGACAGGTGTCGGATATCTACAGTCGTAAAAAATTTGGGCACCAGGAGAATCGGGGTGAAGACCGGATAAAACTCACAAAAGGAGAATTCTTGAAACAATAAGGACCATCCATCGTAAACGACATGTGGCAAGAAGGTATTATTTCACTGACTCATTGCTGGCGGAAGTCAACGGACAGATTTTTAAGAACCCACAATTCATGAAATTGCAACGCAATCTGAGTTGTCAGATCAGGAAGAGCATGAGACATTTATTTGGAAGGCTCCAAGATTTTGAAAATTCAGAATTCGAGGTTTGGAGAACATCGTGATGAGAAGTCAAGGGTCACGAAATCCCGATTCATGAAATCCAGAAAGGATCTAGACAATTGGATCATAGGAGGATCTGGACTGTTAGTCTGCATTAGAGGATTTCAGGGTTTCAGACTTTGGGGATTCCCTGATGTAGGCCCCCTCCCCTTTGAGGTTTTTCGAGATGCCTCTCACTGGATCGTTCTCCTTCTTCAGCCAAAATGGATTTTCGGGCTCCTGTTGGAACCCTATGAACAAATCCAAAGGTCCTTCTGAACTTTTCCTCGCGCAAACAAGCACTGAGCGCGATCTCCTTCCTCTCATGACCACTACTCGTGACCACTGACTTAGCCCACAAAGGGCACGTTGCGTTTCACAATTTTGTGAATCCTGTTGTTGATTCCCCTAGCCCCAAGTCATAGCGGAGGTCATATGGTTGAGGTTTAAGGGAGGAGCTAGAGCCCGTTAAGCCCTATTTCGGGTTTCAGGACTTGAAGGAATCAGGGGACTCATCAACAGGATTCACGAAATCGTGAAATGCAATGTGCCCTTTGTTGGATAAGTGAGTTGTCATTGGTAGTGGTCATGAGAGGAAGGAGCTTGCGCTTAGTGCTTGTTTGCATGGGGTATATTTCAGAAGGACCTGTGGATTTTTTCCGAGGGTTCCAACAGGAGCCCGAAGAGCCATTTCGGCTCAAGAAGGAGAACGAACTAGTGATTAGGAGGTTGCAGAACCCTGAAGGGGAGGGGGACTACATCAGAGTGGTATCAGAGCGATAATTTTCTTCTGTATATTTCAGGCAGAAGAGAAGAGGAAGACATGGTGTTGATTCTTTGTACATGGAGATCTGTTTGCACGAAGGCAATAGACATTTGAAAGTTAGGTGGGTTGAAACTAGGGAGAAAGAATATGGCTATTGAAGGCCATGATAGTGGTCCAGAAGAAGATCGTCAACAGAAAAGAAAGGCTGAGATAGATAAACAAATCAGAAAGATAAGGGCAAGGATGGAGAGGCTTCCATTTAAAATGCATTAGGATGCAAAAATGCATTGGGTATATGAATGGCCTCTAAAGAGGAAAGTAATGTGGCTCGTTCAGAAATTGTTGGCTAGAGGACAACAAAGGCTTTTGAGAATGTGACTAAGGTATGTTAAAATCCTCAAGGGTGAAGAGGAGATGGTTCATATTTGTGAGCCAGAAGCTGGGAGAAATCTCAGTGATGATGACAAGATGGGATCATTCGAGGATCTCATAGGCTACCAGGTGGGAAAGACAAAAATCCAAATTTGCCAGGTGGGTAAGGGAAGTGAGATGAGATTAGTTGACAATCTCATGAACTCAAGGGTTAGTTTGGATCAACGAGCAGAGCTGATAGAGGAATATCACAAGAGTGTTCTGATCATTGGAGGAATAGAGGTATTCCTACCATATAGCCTAGTTGAGGCCAAATCTTGTGTTGCAGTTGCGACAACAACAGGAGAAGGACAACTAGATGTGACTGTCATAGAGGAGGAGAAGCAGTCGATACTGATGTCTTCCCCAATAGAAGAAGAGCATGCAGATAATATGTGCACTCCATGGTAGAAGGAGTTAGAGATGTTGGAGGATTGGTTGAACCATCCAGAGCCTATAGATGACTACCATGAGAAGACAGTCATGCAATTTTGGAAGAAGAGCATTCACAAAAATTTCTCGAAAATTTCAGCCAGGGAGATGAATAGATGATGACTGTAGCGCTGAGGCATGCAACATAAGATGAATCAGAATTCCAGTCTAGGGAGAAAATGGGGGAAGCTGGAGTTGAACCAGTGCAAGGAGAAATGGCAGACGCTAACCTGTCAGAGAATGTGACTGAACAATAGGTCAGTCAAGAAGAGACTACAGAGCTCAAATCTACAACAGAGTGGCAAGTCAAGACCATAAGAGATGGAAAAAATCACAAGGGGGATCGAATTGATCTACCCATCGACAAGGAAGAAGTCCATCCAAGGCAACTGCATAAAGAGAACCAGTAACTGGAGCAGCTAGATGAGGTGATTGATAAGATAAGAAGGTTGATGTTGAGGTCAGCACAAGAATTTGCCAGCAAGGAGAAGATGAGTAGAAAGAAGCCTGCAATAGCAACAGGGAAGAAGCAACAACAACAACAACATCGAAGCAGTGGAGCAGATGGACAACTCCAAAGAACAATTTGGGATCTAGGTGGATTTCAATAGAGCGGGGAATCTCATGAGTAGGATCTCATGATTTTTTTTTGTAGCAGTGGAGTATGATGCACGAGCATCACTTCACGTCATCAATGCACCAACCAGCTAGCACATTAAACACACATTCAAGGAGAAGAGGCACAAGCCCTCTCATTTTCAAAATTCAAATTGTTATTAAATGTTTGTAAGAATGGTAGAACCAAGCCATGATTTTATGCAGGCTGTAGTAAGAGTCACCTTTAATGGTTGAGAGGCTGATATCTAGATCCGATTCAGACTAGACAACCATTTAATGTAATTCATTGTATTCAATGAGAGTAGGTGAGATGGAGGTAAGAGCTCGAGGATCCCTTCTTTGTAAAATATCTTTTTATATCTAGATGAGTTAGTACTAGATAGAGAGAGTTTTGCGAGATGCAAATAGGTAGATTAGAAAGGAGAAAAGAGAGGAGCCGAGACTCTGTTGCAGTCCGAGATTTTGTAACCTTTGTACATGCATTCTGAATTTAATACAAACAGAGCAGTTTTTCTTGCATATTGTATTGTGTGTGTGTTTGAATGAATGTCTTTATATATTGATGCTTATGTTGTATATGTATGTGATAGGTTCCATCCACAGGTGATAAATAGACTTCTCTATCTATCTGTGAGTTTATTTTATTTTCAATCTGGGTTCTTTGTGGCTTCATGAAAGAGGTTGCATGACAGAGTGTTGAGGACTCTATGAGCTAGTGCAAGACTGCACATTTGAGTTCTGTGTTGAATTCAAATGAAGACATGGCTATCAGAATCATTTAAATCAAGGGAGAAGCCTCAAGGTTGTTGAACACCTTGGAGGAGGACTTGTGCAGAGGAAGGCACATAGAAGACAAAACTACTAAAGGTTCCGTGACGCTCTGCCAGGAGGGCATCGAGCGAGTGCATAGAGTGCACAGAAGGAACTTTGTTTCGAGTTCATAGACAAGAGAAGTTTCTAAGAGAAGACATTACAGAGTTGTTGAATACCATGTTAGCTCAGCAAGGCATGCTTGAGTAGAAGTTGCCAGGAGGGCATTTTAATCTCTTTGAGGGAGAGAAGAGACAAAGACCTTTGAGGTTTGACCGGTTGAATCTCAAGGAGGAAGAAGAGTTGTTTAACACTCTGGAGGAAGACTTGTGCAAGGAATTCACCATGCCAACACTTGAACAAAGTGTTGAAAGGAAGCCTCTTAAAGGCTAGTCAGAACATAAGGAGTGTGCACAGGCATAAATTTTTTTCTAGTTTGAAAGCTCAGAAGATCGAGCACAGAAGGTGCCAGGAGGGGAACCAGAAGTCTTCTAAGGAAGAAGAGGGTTGAGTTCAAGTTTCATTATGAAAGCTCAAGAGAAATAGTGCCTTTGCACACAGAGTAACAATGGGGAGGAGAAGAATATTGAGAAACCCCTTGAGGTTTCATAGTTGGCAAAGCTCAAGAGGGACAACATTCCAAAAAATCACAAGCGGGAAAAAGGTTGTAGGGCTCGCAGGAAGGAGATGGTATGGCGAGACCTTAAAAGTGTCAAAATCTCCCAAGACTGGGAAGAAGTCGTAAGCTCAGGAGGAGGAGGGTCGAAATTCGTCGGATAAACTGCAGAGGCGAAGATCTGGACCGTCAGAGCCCATGTCCAGACAACGAAAGGGAGTTCATAGGAGATTATATCTGGACCGTCAGATCAAGCACATAGGACCAACAAATGTTGGATTCGAGAGAAGATGCATGAGGTTTAACCCTCGTATAAGTAGGAGAGTGGACTCACCAAAGTCCCGACATCATTGAGACCGTCCATCATTAGAGGAAATGTGGTGAAGATTCGGAAGCGATCAGGGTTTCATAACTTAGGCGTATAAGGGTGGCGAAGCACGAGGATTAGGGATTGCCGAAATCATGAAATCATTCCAGCCATCGGATCTGGGGTGACAGGTGTTGGAGATTTACACTCGTCAGAAATTTGGGCACTGGGAGAACGAGGGTGAAGACCGGAGAAAACTCGTGAAAGGAGAATTCATGAAACAATCAAGATCATCCATCGTAAAGGATGCGTGGCGAACATGTAGCATGTCGCTGACTCGTTGTTAGAGGAAGTCAACAGAAATAGTTTTAATAACTCACAAGTCATGAAATCATGACACGATCTGAGCCGTCAGATCAAGAGAAGTGTGAGCCGTTCATTTGGAAGGCTCCAAGATTTCATCATTTCGGAGTTTGAGGTTTGGAGAAAATTGTGACGAGAAGTCAAGGGTCATGAAATCCTGATTTGTGAAATCAAAAAAGGATCCGGACCATCGTATCATAGGAGTATCTAGACCATTGATCCATGTTAGAGGATTTCAGAGTTTCAGACTTCGGGGATTCCAATGAGGAGAAGTTGGAGTGTCATCGCAACTTCGCAAGTCGCGAAATCTCGATGCTTTGAGGTTTGGCCTCGAGTCATAGTGGAGGTCATATGGTTGAGGTTTAAGGGAGGATCTAGAGCCCGTTAAGCCCTATTTCAGATTTCAAGACTTGAAGGAGAAAGGGGACTCAACAACAGGAGTCTCAAAATCATGAAACACAACGTGCCCTTTGTGGGCTAAGTCAGTGGTCACGGGTAGTGGTCACGAGGGGAAGGATCTCTCACTTAGTGCTTTTTGCGTAGGGCAGGGTTCAAAAGGACCTGTGGATTTGTTCAGAGGGTTACAACAGGAGCCTGAAGAGCCATTTTGGCTCAAGAAGGAGAACGATCTAGTGAGCGGGAGGTCACAGAACCCAGAAGGGGAGGGGGGATACACCAAAAGTTGGGGTACTAACTTACCCATTGAGTCCCACATAACTTTTAGTGTTTGATATCCTAGGGTTAGTTTTTTGGATGTCTAGGGTTTTGGCATTCATGAGTAATGTTAAAAAGGTTTCTAGAGCCTCATTGTAATCATTCTTCTTAGACAGATGTGCATAACAACCACATCTCTTCTCATAGATAGCTACAACCATTTTAGCAAGTTGTTTTCAGTTCTACAGTTTTACAATTTCAACCTATTTTATTTATTCAATAGAAGTTATTGTTAACTAGATATTTGTTGTTGTTCTCCATATCTCTCTGTTATTGTATTAAGTATGTTACTTATTTCATTATTCTCATAAATCCATATCATCAACAACCCTTATATTACCCCTTGAACCAAACAATACTATTTAATTTTCACTTTACCACATAAGAAACCCTAAAATAAGATGACATCACCCCTTTGGGGGACATTTTGACACTTTTCTAAGTCGTTGGGGATCCTTGAGGATTCTCTTCATGTGATAGGGTAAATCCATGTCTCCTCTAGTCAAAATATTCCAAGTATGAATGCACAATAACTCCATCACCATAAAACCCCCTCAAGCATGACGTCGATCCTCAAAAAGTGATGTTTTACCTCTGGTAGGAAAGTCGTTTGGGTAATAGGGGCTGGGTAAGATCCTCCATGATTCCATGTAAGCCTCCAAAGGAATGTGTCTACGATATAGTGTGTGGGCCCTAGGAATCCAACCTGTGGGATTCTTTCCCCATGAAAGCCCAAGCTAGTCTTGTTCTCCCAAATGTGGCCACCAAGAAAGGTCCTACAAAACAAAAGGGTATTCCATCCAAATATATCAAGTTAAAGATATCATTACAAGTGTAAACCACATCTAATAAGAAATAAACCTAAACATGTGCATCAAAAGTACCTTAATACCCTATATAATTGACCAAGTTTAGGTTTGGGAGGGATGTCATAAAGGTCATATTGGGTAGACCAAAACCCTCTCGGGGGATGCTCCCAAGTATGGACTTTGAAGGTTATATAGTGGATGGTGAGGTGGGAAGGGGTTTAGACTTCATAGGTCAATGATTTTCATGACATACAATGGCTCACATTGTCTCATTTATGGGTTCCTTTGTAGGGGGTGTGTTGCACCTTCTTCCTTAATGCAACACTTTTCCAATCCCATTTATTTCCATTTATTGATTAATCAATAATCCAAATGCATGTGAACTCCTAATAGTGAATCGATTATCTTTGGGGGCAGTAACACAATTTCGCTTGAACAAAGAGGTCCACAAAGTTCCATAGGCGTAGCGATGTAAAGCATTGTAACGCAATTATGTTAGTATTATATTAAAGAAGGATATTTATTGTGTGTTTGATATTGTACATGTATTCAATTATTTCAAGGGAGGTAGTTCATCATTCTCAATACTTAAATGGTAGAGCATATATAATTTTCATTATATGCTCTTATATTTTTCCAACAACCATCCCCTTGGGCCTTAAACCCCTTCTTCCCATGAAATGAGGTACATGCCCTTTTTGGGTCACTAAAGTTAAAGGGACTAGAAGAGGGTAATATGATGACAATGTAATGAGAATAAAGTGGTAAGTATGGTCATGACTGGTACAACAACCCCTTAAGGGACTCCTAGTCACAAACCTTCCCCAAATATTTGCCACTTACTAGGAAATGTATGACACTCACCAGGGTTAAACAGGGTCAAAATAATAATATCCAAGAAGACGTTCTATAATCAAAAGAATCTTAAATACAACATGTTTAAATGCCTCAAATATTGGGGTGATTGCCTACCACAATACCTGACTTTTATGGCATGGAGCAAGACCAATCTACCTTCCAGAAGCTAGATGTTGTGGTGGATGCATTGACAATGGATCAAAATGTGGTGATAGAGTGGGATTTTGTATGTGAAAGTGGAGACTTCTAGTCATGTGATCTCTCAAAACTCCATATTTTCAACTTAAGGGACTCTATACACCATCTCCTTAGTTATCCCTAGGAGTTGCGGATAACATCTGGCTCCAACTTGGGGATATGTGCTCACCGTAGAGTGCATGAGAACTGCAACACATCCTGGTAAATATGTGCATACATTGAAACATGAAACCATAAAATATAGGGTGTTTCTATCACCCTTCATCCATAGACATCAAAATAAAAATGGAAACTAATCTAGAAAATAAAATTTTATCATTTTTTAAGAAATTTCTGAACTAAGCATGAAATCAATATGCAAGTAGATCAAAACGAAATATGAAATCCATATAAACTAACATGAGAAATCAAGATGAAAAGGAAAGGAGATCAACATGATGTTTCATCTCCCATGGGGATGTGTGCATGGGTAAGATGCATGCTAAGGAAATCCCCAAGGGTAGCAGAACAACTCCTCGATAAGAGCATCCCCCAAGCATCCAGAACATCAATCACTACTATGTTCATGAGGAGGCTGATATGTGCAAAATCAATAAAAAATAATCAATGTCCTCACATAACCCATCAACCTAGACCCTCTTAGAATCAATGCCACACACATTTCCATAGGTTTGGGTTGTCTTCAAACCAATATGTTCCATCACCTTCAATGACATGACATTCGCAAAAGCCCCAAAATCATGCATACTATTTTTCAAGCAGAGGCCATTCATGCCTAATTAAATGTAGAAGGAAGGACCTTTTTCCTTTTATCGGTAGAGATACATAGTATTAAAAATCATAGGAGGGTATTCCTTCTTCGTAAATCCCTATAATAACTTCAAGACTTCCCTCCTTACATAGGTATATTTTACATATCTGTCACAGAGACCGTCATATTTGACTTTCCAAGCATGTTTGAAACATCTATATTTAATTGAATTATGTATGTGGGAATTTTCTTAGGAATAAACCCATGTACTAGAGGTGGAGGTGGTGGTACCACCTTCTCTATAGATGGAGGAGGTGTGGCAAGTTGTGATGTAGGGATCAAAGATTTATTTCTTCTAGTGTACGTAAAATATTTCCTCCTCCTTAACTCCTATTTTTGATTGTCTGTGAATTGATTCAAGGCTTGGAGTCTCCCCTCCCTTTCCCCTTGTCTCCTGGATTCATTGATTTGTTTTTGTGTGACTTCTTCCTCTTTGAAATTACAGATCATATCTATGAAATTCATAGTGTAGAAATAATCTTCATCTTATTGGGGACACTCATGTTCTTTACGAGTCTCTTGGCATGAAGGAACCAATCTTCTATGTCAACCATCACAACTAGTTTCAAGGTATCAAGAACCTTTTCCTCTTATTGAGGCCTTAGTTTCCAAATCCCTCTGTTGTTTGGAAAACTAACGTATGGGATAATATTGATTTCTTTCCACAGTAGTCAAATGACCCATGATATGGTTCTGCACTTGGGAAAATTCAGTACTCATATGATCTATCTTTTGAGTCAAGAGGGAAATCAGATCAGGAGTACTACTACTGGAAGCCTTAGTATTTTTCTCTACCTTGGAATGAGGGTACTAAAAAGGATCCACCCTTGAGTCAATAATATTTTCTTCAATCTCATCAATGTACTCTTTTTCCTGTCCCAAATAAGTGGGATTCTTGTCCTTCAGAATAAAGATAAATTTCCCTTCAAAAGCATTCATATAAAGGAGACAGACTGATGTGGTTGTAGGATGAAAACCTATCGGAATCTAGTTGTATAACCTGTCAAATCCATTATTTAATTCACTCATAGTCTCGTTCTCATTTTACTTTTTCTGATTGAACTAAGCTACAAGAATACCACTGTCTTTCTTCATTGACCATCTGTTCTTAAATAACTTGGAAACATATTTGTAGGATGTGAGGTAATTATCCAGAGGGCATATGAACAATCCTAGAGATTCTTCAGTCAATGATGAAGCCAATATCTTGATGGCTACATCCTCATGCTCAAAATTTGCATTATCCATATCTCAGCCTATGTTTTAGAGATTATCTTCAACAATCACTACATTATTTCGAGATAACTTTGGAAACCACTTGTTTGACTTTTTTGGCATTGTGTTGGGTATCCCGGGATGGTATCCATGTTAAGGGGTTTGTAGAGGTTTTTTTCCTAAGGGTGATCCATGGGAGAAAGGGGAAGCATATTTTGGAAAAGGGTTTTGACAACAATATATTTTAGTGGAGGCATTCTTCTGTAGATCTTAAAATGTTTGAACCTCCTTGGGTGAAACGATTTAGAAGAGGAAGGGTTATGGGAAAGTGGAGTTGTTAGATGATATTCAAGAAGAGCTCATCAAAAGGTGAAAAAGGGAAATTCCCTTAGGTGGAGTCACTAGGAAAGATAAGGAAAAGTCTATGGGATAGCTTTCCAAATTGTCATTAGGGTTCGGAAGAGGATTCAAAATCCTCTCCATCAATAACACCACAATGTTATCACACAAGTTGTAGGTTGGTAAAATGCCAACCCAAACCACAATATGGTGACAACTGAGAGACAACCTACCCACTGTCACCTTAGATAGGTTTTCCCTTCACATTAGAAGTGAAGTGATTACCTCAAGGCAGGAATATCGATGACCCTAGGGGGGAATGCGATGGAAAGTGTTATTTATGAATTAATTCCCCTACAAGTCAAGTTTCTTTGTGTGGATAAGGGATTTAGTAAGGTCTTGGTTGTAGCCAAGGGTTTCCAAGAAGTAGTAGACCTTGGAAATATTGATTGTAACTCCTTGAGAAATAAGGAAAACAATAATACAAGCCCAAGTATATGATGGAAAAGCAAGTTAAGGTTTTTTTCCATATTTTCAATACTTAGTAACAATATATATGAGCAATGAAAATGAAAATGAATGATGCAAACACGTTACAAAAATTTTAGTTGAAAGAGAAAGAGATAAACTAGAAACAACTAGATCAACTCAAGTAAGATAGCATTAAAGTTTATAAATGAAATAAGGCTTTTACAAAATATAATTTCCAAAATATTTTTCAGCCTTATGGATTTAACAAAAAATTTATTACAACAAGGATATCATCCAATAAAACTTTCCCAAAGCCTAGCAAAAAGTGTGCTAGGCCTAGAAGGTTATGTGGGAAAAATTTAGGCAACTTTCAGTGGTTGATTCAAGAGTTATTTGAGAAGTTTGATTAAGGTTTTTGCAGCCCTAATGGTTGTTGATGAATACTTGTAACAAAATCAAAAATTAATTTAGAAAATATGATGCCCTAGTGGTTTAATCAAGTTTACATGGAAAATAATTGAATCCAACTTAGACAACCTTCAAATCATAACATTTCACGTTAACCAATGCAAGACTGTATTTCTCCAATGCAATTATATTAGTGCCTTTCACTATTGGGTTATAGAGTCAATTAAATAAAGAGCTAAAAAATGCTATCTCATTGGGGGTGTAAACCCTATTAGTCCCCAAGGAAAGTAAATGTTAAGCTAGGAGATACTAGGAGGGTGTAAACCATTTTAATTCTCCTAGTAAAACCTTGCACAATTAATAAATTCTAGACAAGATGATAGATAAATGGCGGGGTTGTAAATCCTTATAATCCCAAATAACTCTAGGAAATCAAACTTGTGACTAATAAATGAAGCATCAACAAGATAAATATTTACCTAGCTCAAGAAATGACAAGATAAACCTCTCCTTACCAAGATAAATCCACCACACATGCCAAAGAAAATATCCAAGAAGGGTAGCGCATTAATTCTTCCACCAATATCATAAATAAACCAAGATAAGAGATAACAAGAGAGAGAAGGTTTCCCAAGGAGGGAACATATTTTAGCCAAGTACTTCTCACAATGGGAGAGTTATGTTATGAAATGAGATTCACATATATATATTTATAAAAAAGTATTAAAACATAGTTTGTCCACTTAGCAAGGGTAAAACATAAGATAAGGGGTAATATTAATATTAATATTCAATTTTCACTTTACCACATAAGAAACCCTAAAAATAAGATGACATCACCCCTTTAGGGGACGTTTTGATAATTTTCCAAGTCGTTGGAGAAAGAAAAAGAGGTTGTTGGGGCTCCTTGAGCCTCATATTCATGTGATAGGGTCAATCCATGTATCCTCCAATAAAAGTATGCCAAGTTTCAATGTGAAATAACACCATCACCATCAAACCCCCTCAAGCATGACATTAAGCCTCAAAAAGTGACGTTTTGCCTCTCCTAGGCAATTAGTTTGGGTAATAGGGGCTCGGTAATATCCTCCATGATGCCATGTAAGCCTCCAAATAAATGTCTCTATGGTCCAATGTGTGGGCCCTAGGAATCCAACCTATGGGATTCTTTCTCCATGGAATCCCAATATAGGCTTGTTTTCCCAAAACTGGCCACCAAGCAAGGTCCTTCAAAACAAAAGGGAATGCCCTCGAATGATATCAAGTCAAATATATCAAGTCAAAGATATCATGACAAGTGTAAACCAAATGTAATAAGAAAGACACCTAAACATGTGAATTACAAATACTTCATCAAATTAAAAACATTCTCAAAGACCCTATACATTTGACCAAGTTTAGGTATGTGAGGAGTGTCATAAAGGTCCTATTGGGTAGACCAAAACCCTCAAGTAGGGGATGCTCCCAAGGATGGAATTTAAAGGTTATGTATTGGACGATAAGGTGGATAGGGGCTTAGAATTTATATGTAAATGAGTTTCATGACATATAAGGGATTGTATTGTCTAATTTATGGGTGCCTTTATAGGGGGTGTGTTGCACCTTCTTCCTTAATGAAATCTTTTTCCAAGAACATTTATTACCATTTATTAATTAATCATTGATCCAAACACGCATGCACTCCAAATAATGAATTGATTATCTTGGGGGGAAACAAAACAATGTCACCTGAAAAAAGAGGTCCACAAATTTCCATAGGGGTAACCATGTAGAGCATTGTAATGCACTTGTGTTAGTCTTATATTCAAATATGATATTTATTGTGTGTCTGATATTGTGCAGGTCTTAAATTATTTCAAGAGAAGCAATTCATCATTCTCAGGAGCTAATTGGGAGAGCATCTAGAAGGTTTATTTTACGTTGTTATCTTTTTCCAACAACCATCCCCCTGTGCCTTCAACCCCTTCTTCCCATGAAATGAGGTACATTCCCTTCTTGGGTTACTAAAGTCAAAGGGCCTAGAATAGGGTAATATGATGGGAATCTAATCAGTGAAAAGTGGTAAGTATGGTCAAGAATGGTACGACAACTCCTTAAGGGACCCCTAGTCACAAACCTTCCCCAAGGGTTGGCCATTTACTAGGTAATATATAAAATTCACCAAGGTGAAACATTGTGAAAATCACAATGTCCAAGAAATCATTCTATAATCAAAAGTAGCTTAAATACAACATGTTTAAATGCCTCAAATATTAGGGTGATTACCGACCACAATACCTGACTTGTACCACATGGAGTAAGACCCATCTTCCCTACAGAAGCTAGGTGGTGTGGTGGATGCACTGACAATGGATCAAAATGTAGTGAT
Source organism: Picea engelmannii (assembly GCA_009831015.1). Taxonomy (NCBI): domain Eukaryota; kingdom Viridiplantae; phylum Streptophyta; class Pinopsida; order Pinales; family Pinaceae; genus Picea; species Picea engelmannii. Next base: position 122,723 of record ML783367.1, on the reverse strand, counting down.
AGAGAGGGATTTTGTATGTGCAAGTGGAGATTTCTAGTCATGTGATCTCTCGACACTCCATATTTGCAACCCAAGGGCCTTGAGAAATCATCTCCTTATCTATACCTAGGAGTTAGGGATAACACATCCCATGAACGAGGATTTCTATTTCATCGCTAGATTATCTAGGAGGGGGGAGTAATTTCCTCATTTCCCCGCGTTACCACCCGGTGTTGGAGGAGAGACACACCAGGAATATGTGCATAGATATGTCAGTTTGCATATTCATTCAGATTTAAAGTTCAAGGTTCATGGTGGTCAGATCTGAATACGTTCATTTCAAAGACATGGCATTATATTCCTATGTCATATTCTCTTGTCATTGTCATAGTATAGCTATGATGGGAAGCACATTAGTTTCTATATGTTGCATTATGTATATAGTTTATTGTAGGCACCCTGATTGATTAGGTGGGTGGATCTTTTTTTTAGACAATTTTTTCCTGCATGAGATCATTGTCTCACAATTTTGTTGGGGAAGAGATTCTTCTCATTCATGTCTGAGTTGTATACACTATTTTTTGAGAGGGTTAATGCAACTCAAACAGAGGTACCCTTCTTTCATTCTAGGCCTATGTTTGATGTGCATATGTGCATGTGGAGGAATATGATTCCTAAGAGGGGCCAATCCAACATTCCCATTAATCTGATGGGTAGGGATGTATTTGATTTATTGTCTAGCATAGATGATCATGTCCTCAATATTGTAGAGTACCCATATGTGAAGATGGATTATAGAGAATGTTTAATCATTTCATTTACAACAAAGGAGCCCAAGGATGAGAGAGATAATATTATCATTATTTTTTTATCAATCTATTTGCATATTTTTATGTCTTATTCAATTTACATGTAATTTATTGTAACATTTTGTTTAAATTATTTTATTTTTATCTTGTATTGTTTTCAATATTTTGGCACATATGTTTGGGATGTACCTCCCGACCCTGAGGATGAGGTGATGGATGAGACAGAGGACCAACCTTTCGTAATACAGAGACCCCACATACCATCCATATTTAATATGAGAGTCCATCTAGAGGTGGTGAGTGAGTTATTCCATGCCATGACTAGTCATAGTGTGATAATCACATGCATTAGAGACATATTACAGGTAGAGGATCTCTCCACTACATGGATACCTTTACATCATGACATGGATATTTTGATGCATCATATTTTTTGTGTCATCAATCTCATCAATACATTGAGGGGTGGTCCTGATGATCCCAACTCATCAACAAATTTGTACACATCTTCTACTCCACCACATGGTCCTGCTCCTCTTCCTCCTGATTCTCCTCCACATGAGTTCATTGTAGCATCTATTGATCCTCTTTCTTCATATCAACATATTTATAAACATGCATCCATGTCTGATACTCTTCCTCATCCTCCTCCTATTCCCCTTCACATGCATATGAACTTCCATCAACATCTGACCCTCCTCTTCCCCCTTCTCCTCCTCCTATTGCTTATCATCCACATGCATCAAAATATTCTAATAATCCTCCCCCTCTTCCTTTTCTTGCATCACCATCCACTAATCACTGTATTTCTCCTAGTCCACATTTGTTATCATCCACCAATCCCACTCCTCCTCTTATTCCTCCTCATGTGTCACAAGATTTTGAAATTGATGGAATATGAAGAGTCAAGTTATTTTAACATCATAGGGAGACCAAGAGACCTTGTAAGATGAATCCAACAATCATTTACATGTATTTATTTCTATAACATATTAATTGTATATGCATTCCATGATTATTTAAATTTGTGTAGTCCAACAGAGGTATCTGATTCTATGGTATTTAGGCTTGGATAATGTTATGTAGTTTTCCATAGCAAAAATTCATTTTTGCACCTCCCAATTTCTTCCCATATGTGTGTAGGTTTTTCTAGCTTTCTTCCTGGGATTTTACTGTCCCCTCGATGAAGAGAATTTCCATATATCTAGTTAATTTTCCGTCTGTCAGTGAAAAACTCCTTCCTTCTTAGGTCGATTCATTTTCCAGCCTATAGTTCAATCCTTTCTCACGATCCACATGCTCCAAAACTCTAATCTTCAGTAAAAACTTGATACACTTGAATGGTGCAATAATGGTGAACCCTAGCCTATATGCTCAATGATCCTCACCCCTCAACCTCATCCCTCAATGATCAACAAATACCCCTAGCTATGATTTCCTCATGCATTCTTAGTGTGGACTGTATGTTCAAGCACCAACTATTATCACATGCCTCAACATGCCTCCTGTAACTATTTTTCACGGGGTTTTGAGAATATCACCCATTTAGATAATGTAATCGTCCATATCTGTACGTTTTTTCCCAAAAAATTTTCAATTGTGAGTTTGGTTATAACCAATGTCTTAGTTTTTCGCTAGTTGGAATGCTCAATTGAAATTTTTTATTCACCAGTCCAAATGCTCAATCGAATTAAATATGGCCATTTTTTTTAAAGTTTTGTAGATTGTAAAATATTAAGTAGTGATATTCTTAACACAACCTCTTAGTGATGCATTCAACTAAAACTTCCTTTCAGTAACAATTAGAGGTGTTGAGATTGTGGCCTATCAACAGGTTCCCAAGAAGGTTCTAGTATACACTGAGAATAAAAATAAGGGAACCTATGTTTGAGTAGACTAGTGGCTAACTAATATTGAATGAATGTCTAGGGAAAAGTGACATCACCTTCTAAGTTAGAAAGAATTAATATAACTAGAACATAATGTGAATTTTGAGCTAGATATTTTGCAAGGTCAAAAAATATTCAAGTTCCCTAGTGAAGATGTGAAGGTTTGTAGTAATGATATTTCTCATGACAGGTGATTTACATTTCTGGAGAGATTTCATGCTAGTCATTGGCACCACACATTTCAATTCAAAATAGTGGAAATCTTCCTAGATCTAAAACAATCTCTTTGTATGCCTTTAATGCAGGAAACTGTGTTTCCAATTCATATTTCTTAGCAACATTATCATTTAAATAACCAGAGACAAATGATACAATCTAATATTTAATATTTATCTCCTTAAATAAGTCCTCATAATTCTTAATCATTTCCTGGTGCATGCCTCAAGAGTCATTTCCATTGGGGATAGTTATGCAAAATTGCTCTACTTTTCCAAATTGTTGCACCCCAAAAATATTCCTAGAGTATATCTTCCATGTGAACTTGCTAACAAGAAGAATATCTAGCATACCTTAGAGGTAATGTTGTAGGATGAATCTAGTCACCTTGATGATAAGCACACAATGGTTGCTCAACTATTGAATAGAACATTAATTATATATCTTCTTCTCTATGGATTCCACTTTACTATGCAACGAGAGCTATTTGAAGCCTGTGAGACAAGATGTAACATTAATAGTAGTAGTGAGAACACAATTGAATGTATACTTATATTTTTGTTGTAAATGGGTTCATTTTTTGGTAGAAATCGTCACCCTTCATTTTTTCATTCTGCATAGTTGAGTCTACATTGTAAAGTCAGGGTGGAGTTGCAAGAAACCCTATGAGGATTGAGTTATGAATCAAATTGATGAAGTGTTAGAGTTACCAAAAACTCTAATCCTCTCTTTTGTGGAAAATATAGTTACTACTAACAAAGCAACTCTGCAATTTGTTGTAACATGCTTGCGTGTTTCACAAGACAAAGTAACACTATTTGAAACTCATAATCAACCTCTTCACAGTGCACTTGAAAGAAAGAATATTCAACAACATTCAGAACCAGTCCTTGTTCAAAACAACTATATTTGTGAAGAAGATGATGATGTTGATTCAGATCAACAACTAGTATAGAATAAACTCAGTGATCCAACATCAGATATGAATAAAGATGATGTTCATCTTTCTCTTTCCAAGAAGATCATCAGACCTTTGGAAGAAATCAGAAATAACAAGCATATAACTAGTATCATATATGAAAATGAAGTGACCTTTCATATTCTAGATTACACCAAGCCGATCGAGTTCCAAATTCTCAGATTACTTCAAGAAGGTTCATATTCCACCTACTCTAGTTCAAAAATAGATTCATAAATTCCAACATTTCGATCGAGTTGGCCGCATTGAGGATCAGTGCTTTGAGCTTCATCCTTGTGAGAATTGTGGAAAGAACAACCATCCTTCAAAAAAATGTTCTTACATCAAGAAATTTGCAAGAGGAAAGAACCATTATGGGCAGATGAATTCTTAGCGATAGTCATTTGTATCCAAGAAGATATCTCAGTCATACCATATAACTTTCACTCTATATTGACACATCTTGGATTAAAATGATTTTCATCTTTTCACCTTGTAGCTGACAAAGGGGAACAACATTAGTGATTGAGAGTTAGTATTCAAGTTTTGAAGTCCCATCAATCCAACAGTAACAAGTGAGCGTGACAAGGGAGCGTGATTGGTTTGTGTTTTTCCTTAAATAACCACTTAGTAGAAGACTTACAACTTCTACAATACAACGGTCTGTATTTTTCCTTAAACCTACATTTGGTAGAAGACCTTCAACTTATACTACATAAAAATTTATGGTCATCTTTAAACTAACAATTTAGAGCACTTCCAATTAGTATAAGACATCAACTTCCAACTTCTAGCTAACTTAGGAAGTTTTTTAGGAACCATTGATCCTAGAGCTAAGTTCCATAGTTTGTGGTTGTATGTAAACCATCATATTGGTTTGTGATATTCCTTAAACTGCCTGCACTAATTAGTAGAAAACATCTGCTTGTGCTATACATGTCGTTTGTGGTTATCCCAAAACCAACATATGAAGATATCACATTTATCCATAAACAGTTGCAAACTTCCATATTTCAGTTGCCCACTTTTTGATATCATCTCTCACCTTGGACTCACATACACCCCTTGGGATTAACAGGGAGACTACTGGAAACATAATCCATTAAGGTTATGAACATGACACAATATGAATATTCAAGTTATTGTGATGATCATATGGAGTGAAAGAGACCTTGGAAGATGAATCCAATGGTCATTTACATGTATTGATTTCTATATCATATAAATTATATATGTATTCCACGCTTATTTACATTTGTGTAGTCCAACAATAATAATGATGATGATGTAATAATATTGTTAGTTTTTTAATTTTAATTATTAAAAAATTATAAGACAAAGTTATAATATAATTGTTTACTAAAATAATAATTATTATATTTTATTAGATATTTAATTTTTCCAAATATTTTATTAATTTATATTATCCAACTATTATAACATATGAAATTTATTAAATTAAATTTAAAATATTAAATATAGAAAATAATAATACATTTTGATCTATATACTTTCAATGAAATGGTTTCATAATTTGTTTACTCTAATATAGACTTTATGATTCTTCTATTAAAAAATAATATCACCCAACATTTTATAATTAGTATTTTGAGAATTAGTAAAATTGACAAAGGTTTCTATAGAGTATGGATCATTAAAAATTTCCTTAATTATGATTAGGATCTAGAAAAAGACTCTCTTAGAATTTCCATGTCCTTCCTATATTGACACTTATTTCAAAGAGAATGCAAAAATAATGATTAATATAAGTTGATATGATTATAAAACTAAAGGATGGATTGGAATAGGTAAAGGCCATGATAGTTGCACTAGTTAAGGTGGGGAATGCCATCAAAGTTTCTAATGCCAACACCACAAGTTATATAGATGTTGCACAAAGTCATATAGTTGGAATTGTCCTTAGAAGTCCCATCAAAGTAAGTATATATTTTTTTGAATTTTGATTTTCTGAAACAATAATTTTTTTTTTAGGTTTGAATTTTTTTTAATATCTTCATTTTTTGTTAAATACAATATAATTTAAAATGAATATTTACTATTGTACGCCACCAACTTTGTTATATCTCAATTAATTCTTAGTAATTCAAAGGTTAACATAAACATATTTTAATACAACACAACATACATTTTCTATAATAAACAATAAATATGACAATAAAAATATATCAAAACCTCATCTTATGCTTGTAGGTATATTTAATGTATTTTCAATATGGTTTTTTTAAATGGTTGTTAAACTTTCATATCCAACATAATTATAAAATCAAGGAAAAAACACATAATTGTCCATTATAGATACCCATAATAAAATGACACATTGAAAATATAAATCTCCAAACAAACCATTTAAAAATAAGTCATCATTGCCATCGCCATGATTATCTTCCTCGCTTGGCATTATAACATTGTTGTTCTCAAAAATATATTTATATCTCGAATAATGTCTCAATACGAATCACTAATCCCCATCCAACACATCTGGGTAAAAAAGAAATTGGCTCCATTGTTTTTGGAAAACATAAGGATCCTTACATTCAACCCACATTTTTTTAGAGTTAATGCATATTATCCCACTATAGGGATCTTCCTTTACATTTCTATAGTTGAAGGTATCCCACCACTTACAACAAACAATAACACGTTGAAATGGTGAGAAGTGCACTTGCATGATCTCTTCTATCTTTCTAATGTAACCTAACTTCCCATCTATTAGGTTTTTATCATGGTGGCTAACATGACTAGATTAGTAAAATGTGACCTCCACTCCTCAATCTTGTGTGATGTATCCATCATCATCATATTTAGTGCGAAAATGATGTCCATATTCCCACATAGATGGGAACAAATGTTCTTGTAAAAATGTGAACAAAGGAAGATGTCATATGTCTATTAACCAAAGCATTAAGAAAAACATAATACGCGTTACAATTCAAATGTGCAATATTATTAAAAAATGTGGTACTTAGAGAGGTTATTAAAGAGTTGTTTCACTGAATCCTTGTGTATAGTGCATCCATATCTTCTCCACGTCTGTTGCAAATAGATATTGCATATTTCTCTTGTATCTGGTCAATTACCCAACTGTTAGGACATATTTTTGGCATATTTTCTTTTAAATGATAGGGATTAGACATGCTTCTACCATTCAATTGTCTGAACAATTTCCTGTCACTATCTCATTTCCTTCTTTTCTCTTCATACAATGTGACCCATGTTTTTGTTTCCTCCACATTGTAAAGAACGAGTTTATTGATGGAATCCATTTCTAAATTTGTTGATGTATATAAACATTAAAAATTAATAGAATGAGATCAAATATATATTATCAACATAAAGAACAATTTTACTGATGGTATCAAAATTTATAAATTCAATGATGTATAAAATAATTCAAAACATAATACAATATCTATCTATCTATCTATCTATCTATCTATCTATCTATCTATCTATCTATATATATATATATATATATATATATATATATATATATATATATATATATAATCAAATTCAATGTAAAAAAATTCTCTGTGCTAAATTGAAAAATTATAACTAACTTACTATTTACCAAGCACCTTTTTTTGTTCATCTAGAGTATCTCCCCTTCCCCTTTTTCCTCATCTTGATGGTCACCCCAAATTACTGCCCCTTCTGTGTTGTCAATTTTCTTGAGGTACTCGATGACATAATAGAATGACTCGTATACTATGTACCCATCTACCATAAAGACCTCTAGTTTTTCCCTTCGTTGAACAAATTCCTTCAATTTGTTCATATACCTCTCTAAGAAGAACATCCAATGACATGAGACAACCCCAAGTAATTCAACCTCATCATGTAGGTGAATTATAATATGGACTTGCAAGTCCATAAAACTTGTGGGTAGTTCCTTCTAAAACATAAAAACAATCTCAACTATCTCTTGATGCCACCATGGAATGCTAGTTATATGAATTTCCCTGAATGTGATCCAACATAGAAATGTAGATAATTTTTATATGGAACACTTCTGGTCCCAAGGTAAGTCATGGTTCACACTATTGATTAAGGTTGGTTGTCATTGTTGTCAACCCCTGAAGAAAGTCTAGTAGAAAATTCTGGTAGCACAAAGGTTTGGGTAATGGACCCACGTTTGTTTGATGTAAAGATGACTCATTATTGTCTTGTCATGGCTGATAAAAATTACAAATGGATGAACTCCAAAGTGGTCCCCTTATGGTGAAATCCCTCATGGGAAGACGCTTTACGGATTGAGTTATCCTAGAAGTATGGTTAGAGAACCCATTCTTAACTGTGGAATAATGAGATGAAGGTTAATGAATTTGTCAGTGAAACTATACTATATGGATTGTGCTTGTCATTCCATTTCCGGTGGTATGTGGAATATCACATAATGTCTCACGGTTAGAGTGTTATGGCCATGTGAAGTTGGAGGGCCCTCATGAGTCATCTAGAAGCCCCAAAAAGTCAAAGTGTTTGCAAAAGAAATTGTTGAAATAATAAAGTTAATGGAGAACTCCCTAAAATAAGGAAAGTGGGATGCTACATGAAAGTATAAATAAGAGGTAAGTCTCTCTCATTTTAATCACACTTGAATATTATTGAATATCTATTTTTGTGAAAGGTTATTTAGGCAGGTATTATTGATAGAAAAAAATTGCAGCAAAAAAAGCATGGTAGAAAAAGTGTGGCAAGAAAACTGTTGTAGAAAAAGTGCGACAAAAAAAGTACAGCAAAAAAATCGTGGAAAAAAAGTGCAGCCGAAAAATCGTGGAAAAAAAAGTGTGGAAGAAAAATCGCGGAAAAAAAATTGCCATAGAAAAAGTGCATCAGAAAAATCATGGCAGAAAAAGTGTGACAAAAAAATCATGACAGCAACCTGGCTGGGGTCTATTTATGAGAGATATGGCACATCTTGTTTGAGGTATGTTTTGTGAGCTAGGGTTTATCTCTTGAGATGGTATTGGATGTTCAGTATTGTTGCATATATCATATTTGTTGAGGGATACAGTTGGTATTTTGTTGTTGGTATTTGGCATATGGGTATTGGTCTTTCAGTTGTGATGTGTTGCTGAAGTTGTTGGTTTAAATTGAGGCTACATAACAATGAGGTTGTGGCACATGGTTTGATGTAATGGTTTATGGTATTTGGTTTATGGATAGCATGATGAGTTGTTTATGGTTATGTTGGTGTATGTCTTTGGTATATGGTTGAGGTAGATGTTGGGTACATGGTTGAGACAAGTAGTTGATGAGTTGGCACATACATGAGGTGTATAGTTGATGATATTGATGAGTCATAGTTGATGTGAAGCTGATCCATGGTACATGTTGGTTCAGTTTATTGGTACAAGTTGTTTTGTGCATGTTGATTGGTATAGGTTGTTATAGGTTATTGGTACATGTTGATAGTGGTAGGGGTTGATTCAGTGACAATGACAGGTTCTCTACATTTGGCATTTGTATTTCAGGGCGGTTGGACGGGGGAAGGACAGGTGGTTGTAGCCACTTTCCGTTTGTAGTCGAAGAACATAGGGGGTTGTAGCCTCCTTCTAGTTGTAGCTAGAGAATTGGGGAGTTGGATATTCTCTTAGGTAGTAGCCTAAAAAAATAGGGGGTTGGAGCCTCCTTCCAATTGTAGCTGGAAAGCAAAGGAAGTTGTTGCTTCCAATGAATGTAATTGTTCAAGACATATAAGAAAAAGAATTCTTTGGTTTTATCCCTCTTTGGGTTTCCATGTAAAAACATTGGTGTATTGTGTATGGGTGTGATTGCTCATTTGTTCATTATTTATTTACTATGTAACTATTGGATTATAGTGCTACATTGATATAAAACTTGCATTTTTGGTGAAAAAGGATTGAATTTCTCTATTACTGATTCACCCCCCCTCTCAGTAATCCAACAATTCGCATCATAGCAGGTTCCTTCAGAAATCACTTTAACCACTAAAAGGTCGATCATGGAGAGCAAAAACATTTATAAAGATGGAATACCACTATTTGATGGACAAAAGTATGCATTTTGGAGCAGAAGGATGAAAACATATATATAGGCACAGGGATTTGGAATTTGGAAATCAATTGTAGATGGATACACAACACCGGTAGTTCCACTGAAAAATGACAAAGAAATAAAACACGGTCAGAATAAATCCAAAGCCACTAATGGACTTTTGAATGGTCTTGGAGAATCAATATTCACCAAAGTTGCACATTGTAAATCCGCTAAAGAGATTTTGGACAAACTTGAAAATATTTATGAAGGAGATTCAAAAATCAAAGCAGCAAAGCTTCAAACTTATAGAGGTCAGTTCGAACAACTAAAGATGAAGGAAGATGAGAATATTGTAGTTTACTTTTTACGAGATGATTAAACCATAAATGAAATCATGGGTTTGGGAGAAGAAATCAAAGAATCTGTAATTTTTCAAAAGGTACTAAGATCTCTTCCTATGATATTTGACCCTAAGATATCAACACTAGAAGAAAGAAAAGATTTGAACTAAATAAGCATGGATAAATTATATGGAATCTTCATAGCATATGAAATGAGAACTAAACAAGAAATTATAGATATAACAGAAGTAGCCTTCCAAGCATCTAAAAATTCAAAGAAAAAGGGAAAAAAAGAAAGAAAAATAACATAGTAGCAGCAGTGACATCTCGGAAGGTGATGAAGAAGTGGCCAACTTTGTCAAAATATTGAACAAGGGAACCAATGTCAAGTATACAGGTAAGATTCCTTTGATTTGTTTTAATTGTGATGGTATTGGTCATTTTGCTAAAAAATGTCCTCATAAGAAAAGAGAAACGATGAAGGTTACTCAAATAGAAAACAAAAATATAAAGGCAAAAGAACCACAAATAAAGCTTTCAATAAAAGCTTATGCACCAAAGAAGACATCTCATCATCAGATGAAGATGAAGCCAATGATAGTTAGACAAAAAGAGTTATATCCATGGCAGTAGAAGACTTTGATAAAGAAGACTCTGAAGAAGAATATGAAGAGGTCGAAGAAGAATATGAAGAAGCCGAAGAAGAATATGAAGATGTAGAAGTTGACTACTGAGAAGAATCGATGTGTGCGATAGAAGTTATCGGAAGAGAAAAGAAGAAAAACAAGAAACTACAAACAAAACTAGACAAGAAAGAATATACTCAAGAACTAGAACAAATGATCACAAATTTGAAGGTTCAAATAGAAGAAGATTAAAGAATTGAAGAAGCACTCAAAGAACAGCTAGAAGAAAATGATAGGATCATTGGAAATTTGGAAAAAGAGATTGTCACATTAAGAAAGGATCTTGAAAAGAAAAATATGCAACACAGCTCAAAAGTTTTGGATGACATTATCAATAGTAAAAAAACGCATCATAAGAAGTCCGTACTTGGGTACAATCAAACAGAAAAGGGATCAAGCTCCAAAACAATAGAGCAAGAAACATATCCAAAAAGATATGCAGAAACAATCAAAGTGCATAGGAAGATCTATAAGAAAGATTACAAGGACACTCCTCCACCGAGAAGATTCAAATTTCATAATCAACAACCAACAAATAGGCCTCAGGAAGAAGAAGAATTAATAAGAGTGCATCCTTTCAAAAGATCTTCAACTCCCAGGTATCAAACTATATTTTTTGGTTCATGTTATGCATGTAATAATTTTGGACATAAAGTTGTGAATTTCAGATCTAACAATAGGAACATAAACAACTTTGAAAGTCATACACAAAAGGGTTATCCAAGAAGGCCTAGTGAAACACAAAGAAGAAGTTACAACAGGTTTGAATCTTTGAGCACTGAAGTGAAATGTTACAAATGTAACAACTTTGGACACATGGCCAAAGATTATGGAATAAAATTCCCTCCTATAGAACCGCAACAGAATAACAATAGTCACAGACAGAAACCTTAGAAAAGGACATGGATAAGAAAGCATAATCACTATAGAAATGAAGAATGCACACTCGCTCTACAAGCTAAGTAGAAGAAACATGGTTGGTATGTTGACAATGGAAGTTCAAAACACATGACAGGTGATACAAACATGTTTCTTACATTAAGAAAGGAAAGAGATGGATGAGTCTCCTTCGAAAATGATGATTGAACTAAAATCATTTGAAAAGGCACAATTAGAATTGGGAACACGAATACAAAGGCAAAAAATATTCTACTAGTATAAGATATGAAATATAATCTTCTAAGTGTGAGTCAATTGTGTGACCAAGGTCATAAAATTACTTTTGATTCACAAAAGTGCTAGATAAGAAAAGAAGGTTATGGAAAATTGATTGCTACAACTGCGAGAAATTCAAGAAGCATATATTTGTTAAGTTAAATTGGAAATGAAAAGTGTTGTTTAGGAAAGGATGATGAAAGTTAGCTATGGCATAAAAGAATGGGTCACATACATTTTGATAACCTTGTCAAAGTGAACAAAAGAGAAGAAGTCTAAGAAATTCCCCAGATCAGTACGAAACCAACCAACACTTTATGCAAGAATTGTCAACAAGGACGACAAACAAATACCAGGTTCAAATCAAAGGAATATTCAATGAAAAGACCACTGGAGATTTTGCATACTAATCTAGTTGGACCAAATACAACAAAGGGTTTATGTTATTAGTTGATGATTATACAATAATGACTGCATTTTTCTTTCTCAAGAATAAGTCAGAAGCGTTTGAAAAATTCAATATCTACAAGGAAATGGCTGAAAATTAAATGGATTCAAAAATCAAATTCTTGAGATCTGATAATGGAGGATAGTTCACTTCAAAGGAATTTATGGACTACTGCAGCAGTCATGGAATAAAAAGACAATTCTTCATTGCTAGGACACCTTAAAATAATGGAGTTGTTGAAAGAAAGAACATGATAGTACAGGAAATGGCTCGAACAATGCTAATGGATTCCAAATTGAAAGATATTTTTTGGACATAGGCAGTGCATACAACAGTTCACATTCAAAAAATAGTAGTGCTCAGAAACAACACTGAAAAAAATCCCTACGAGCTATGGAAAGGAATACCAGCGAATGTGAAGCACTTCAGAGATTTTGGAAAAAAATGCTACATCAAAAGAGAAGATGGTAGAATGAGAAAGTTTGACTCTCGTGTGGAAAAATGATTACTTGTTGGTTACTCAAGTACAAGGAAAGAATACAAGTGTTACAACCTGAGATTGAAAAATTTTGTGGAAAGCATCAATGTAACAATTGATTAGACAAGAATTAAAGGAAGAATAAAATGAATCAATGGAACAACTTTATGAAGAAGAAACAAAAGCTGCAAAAGAAGGGGAAGATGAAGAGGATACAATATAAGAAAAAGAGAAAGTTCATCAAGTTCCTCCAAACATAACTAGCAAACGAGTACAGAAGAATCATATTTCAGATCAGATTATCGGAAACAAAGATGGAGGAGTTGAGACTAGAAGAAGAATGAGTTCACCAGAACAAACACACCTAGCACTCTCATCTACGATTGAACCAACCTATTTTGAAGAGGCCATCAAGGATGAATTTTGGACTAAGGCCATGGATGAAGAATTGAGTCAAATAGAGAAAAATGACACTTGGGAATTGGTTCCAAGACCAAAGGATAAAAATGTGATCGACACAAAGTGGGTATATACAAATAAATTGAATGAAGATGGATAGGTTACAAGGAAAAAATATAGATTGGTATGTAAAGGATACACACAGGTTGAAGCAATCGACTTTGAAGAGACATTTTCCCTAGTTGCCAGAATGGAAGAAATCTAATTTCTTTTAGCTTATGCATGCTCCAAAAATATTAAAGTGTATCAGATGGATGTAAAATCAGTGTTTCTAAATGTGGAACTTGAAGAAGAAGTCTACATTGAACAACCAAAAGGATTTCAGCTGTCAGAGAACACAGATTATGTGTGTAAAATAAAGAAGGTATTTTATGGTCTAAAACAAAATCCTAGAGCATGGTACTCTAGAATGAATAAATATCTACAATAGGTAGGGTTCACAAAAGGAAGTGCAGACAACAACCTCTACATCAAGGTAATTCAATATAGTATTTTATTAATTAAAGTTTATATTGATGATATTATTTTTGGTAGTGATGATGACTGGTTAAGCCATAAATTCGCAAAGGATATGCAGAATGAATTTGAAATGTCATTAATTGGAGAACTATCCTTCTTTCTGGGACTTCAGATATGTCAAAGAAACCATGGAATTTTTATTTCTCAAACCAAGTATATCATAGAAATGATAAAGAGGTTCAGAATGGAAGATTGCAAACCAATTATGACTCCCATTCAAAGCAGTTGCAAGATTGGTAGCCTAATATATGTGACAACATCCAGACCAGATGTAATGCAAGAAATTGGACAGGCGGAACAATTTCAAGAAGAATCAAAGGAATCACATGTATTAGCAGTGAAGAGGATTTTCAAATATCTCAAAGGAACATAAGAGTTTTGATTATGGTATCCACAAGGAAAGGATCTATCACTTATTGCCTACACAAATGTAGATTGGGTAGGTTGTATTGATGACCGACGAAGTACTAGTGGAGTAGCATTCTACTTGGGTCAGTGTTTAGTATCATGACTAATAAATAAACAATAATCGATATCTTTATCTGCAACCGAGGAAGAGTATATTGTAGAAACAACATGTTGTACATATGTTATTTGGATGAAACAAAATCTGAAAAATATAAAGGTTGAGTATGATGAGACCATTCAAATCTATTGTGATAATACAAGCACCATCAGTATCTCAAAGAACTCGGTGATGCACTCCAAGATGAAGCACATTCCAATAAAGTATCACTTTCTACAGGAACATGTTGCAGAAAAGAACATCAGAGTTGAGTATGTGGGCACAAAAGAACAAGTGGCAGACATCTTTACAAAACCACTTACACAGGAAGCCTTTGAGTATCTTTGCCAGAGACTCAGAGTTATTTCTACTCCAAAATGAATAATTGTGAATGCTTATCTTATATTTCTTAGATGTACAGGAGAAAGCACCATAAAGATGACAATCGAGTTAGGGGGAGCAGCGCCGGATGGAAATATACCTTTGTCATTGATGACAAATGGGGAGATATTTATCAGATGTAGAGGATAGAGTCATGATTCCAGGGGGAGAAAAGGTCACAAAGATGCAAAGGATAGAGTCATGGTTCCAAGGAGAGCATGAGTGATATGACTTCAGTATCTCATCAGGGTGTTTCGATTAATACCAAAGGGGGATATTGTTGATTAAGGTTGATTTTCATTGATGTCAACCTTTGAAGAAAGTCTGGTAGAAAATTATGCTAGCACAAAGGTTTGCGTAATGGACCCAAGTTTGTTTGATGTAAAGATGACTCATTTTTGTCTTGTCATGGTTGATACAAAGTAAAAATGGATAAACTCTAAAGTGGTCCCCTTATGGTGAAATCCCTCATGGGAAGACGCTTTGTGGATTGATTTATCCTAGATGTATGGCTAGAGAACCCATGTTTAATTGTGAAGTAATGAGATGAAGGTCAGTGAATTTGTTAGTGAAGCTATCCTAGATGGATAGTGATTGTCATGCCATTTCCAGTGGTATGTGGAACGTCACATAAATCCTCTCGGTTAGAGAGTTATGGCCATGTGAATTTGGAGAACCCTCATGAGTCATCTAGAAGCCCCAAAAAGTCAAAGTGTTTGCAAAAGAAATTGTTTAAATAATAAAGTTAATGGAGAAATCCATAAAATAAATAAAGTGGGATGCTACATGAAAGTATAAATAAGAGGCAAGGCTCTGTCATTTTAATCACACTTGAATATGATTGAATATCTATTTTTTTGAAAGGTTATTTGGGCAGGTATTATTAATAGAGAAAAATTGCAGCAAAAAAAGTGTGGCAGGAAAAGTGCAACAGAAAAAGTGTCGCAGGAAAAATGCAGGAAAAAAATTCCGGCAGAAAAATCGCGGCAGAAAAAGTGTGACATAAAAATCGTGGCAGAGAAGTCACGATAGAAAAAGTGCGGCAGAAAAATCACAGAAGCAACATGGTTGGGGTCTATTTATGAGAGATATGACACATCTTGTTTGAGGTATGTTTTGTGAGCTAGGGTTTATCTCTTGAGATTGTATTGGATGTTCAATATTGCTGCATATATCAGATTTGTTGAAGGATACAATTGGTATTTTTTTGTTGGCATTTGGCATATGGGTATTGGTCTTTCGGTTGTGATGTGTTGTTGAAGTTGTTGGTTTAGCTTGAGGCTACATAATAGTGAGTTTGTGGCACATGGTTTGATGTAAGGGTTTATGGCATTTGGTTTATGGATAGAGTGATGAATTTTTTATGGTTATATTGGTGTATGTCTTTAGTATATGGTTGAGGTACATGTTGGGTACATGGTTGAGACAAGTAGTTGATGAGTTGGCACATACATGAGATGTATAGTTGATGATGTTGGTACATCTTGATGAGTCATAGTTGATGTGCAGTTGATGCATGGTACATGTTGGTTCAGGTTATTGGTACAAGTTGTTTGGTGCAGGTTGATTGGTACAGGTTGTTACAGGTTATTAGTACATGTTGAAAATGAAAGGTTGACAGTGGTAGTGGTCGATTTATTGACAGTGGTAGGCTGTCTACATTTGACATTTATATTTAAGGGAAGTTGGATGAGGAAAGGACATGTGGTTGTAGCCACCTTCTGGTTGTAGCCGGAGAACACAGGGGGTTGTAGCCTCCTTCTAGTTGTAGCCAAAGAATTGGGGAGTTGGAGCTTCCCTCAGGTAGTAGCCTGAAAAAATAGGGGGTTGGAGCCTCCTTCAAGTTGCAGCTGGAAAACAAAGGAAGTTGGTGCTTCCAACAAATATAATTCTTCAAGATATATAAGAAAAAAAATTCTGTGGTTTTCTCCTGCTTTGGGTTTCGACATAAAAACACTGGTGTAATGTGTATGTGTGTGATTTCTCATTTGTTCATTGTTTATTTACTATGTAACTATTGGATGATAATGCTACATTGATATAAAACTTGCATGCTTGGTGAAAAAATATTAAATTTCTCTATTACTAATTCACCCCCCCCAGTAATCCAACAATTGGTATCAGAGCAGGTTCCTTCAAAATTCAGTTTAACCACTGAAAGGTAGATCATGGAGAGCAACAACATGTATAAAAATGGAATACCACAGTTTGATGGAAAAAAGTATGCATTTTGGAGCATAATGATGAAAACATATATACAGGAACAGGGATTTGAAATTTTGCAATCAATTGTAGATGGATACACAGGACCAACAGTTCCACGGACAAATGGAAAACCAATAAAACTCGGTCAGAATAAATCCAAAGACACTAATGCACTTTTGAACGGTCTTGGAGAATTTGTTGATACTGAGAGGGGGGTGAATCAGTATCAAGTACAATTTAAAAACCTTTTTCAACTTATACTTAAACCATTCAATTATATCCAATGAGCAATGAATAGTAGTATAAGATTTACACCAATACACCACAATACACCATGCACAATATATGAGAAATAATCAATAGCTTTTGTTCAAGGGAAGTAATGACTTCCAAAGGTAGCTACGGCTTCCAAATGTAAAGGGAGGGACAAACATCCAAGAGGAAGATACAATCCTCCAATATCAAGAGAGATTTTAACTCTCCATCCTTGCCCCTTCCTTCCACCCAAGAATATATGAGAGATAATAAAACTTTACATTAAATCATCACCATCAACCAATCATCACATAGACCTGATAATGCTTCCTGAGACTTCTTCAATTTCTGCAATTCTTCAATTCTTGGAGTACTCTAATCCTATAGATAATATTACACAATGTATTCTCTGAAACTCCTCCAATTTTCACTCCTTGAATCCTCCCCAAAAAGAGGTTATAGAAAGAATGGTAGACTTTATTCAATTCTTGTCTGTTCAGAAGACCCAACTTGTACAACATGCCCCGCGCTCCATATTTAACATATGATTCTAAAACTCACACACAAGAAACTACAGTCCGTACTCTTTCCAATGGAAGTGGTCCCACTGCATTTTGAGTCTGTATGAAAACGTTATGACTGTTTTACCTAGAACACCTATTTATTGACTAGTTTCAGGACTAGTCACAAACCCTATATTCCACAGAGTGTATCTCCATAATTATAGCAAATCAAGAGCTGAAATTTTTACCAGAGGTACCTTGATATGTCTTATCAATACCATAGATATTTCACCATCTGAGTCATTCTAGAAAAAAAATTATAGCAAAAATGGTAAGATGACCTGAAAATGACATACCTTAGAACACATCACCAAAAGACTTCATTCTCCCTTGAAATCCAGCCTTCTTTTACTTCTTCTTCCCTCTGAAATTCGACTTGTATCAAATGAATGTATAATGATATTTATTTATACCATTTATGTCACTTCCTTTTAACATTAGGGACGACCTGACACTTTCTTATTTTGT
>ML783367.1:86337-101860 GCA_009831015.1 Picea engelmannii | reverse complement strand
CTGAAACTCCTCCAATTTTCACTCCTTGAATCCTCCCCAAAAAGAGGTTATAGAAAGAATGGTAGACTTTATTCAATTCCGGTCTGTTCAGAAGACCCAACTTGTACAACATGCCCCACGCTCAATATTTAACATCTGATTCTGAAACTCATGCACAAGAAACTACAGTCCGTACTATTTCCAATGGAAGTGGTCCCACTGAATTTGAAGTCTGTAGGAAAAAGTTATGACTGTTTTACCCAGAACACTTGTTTATTGACTAGTTTTAGGACTGGTCACAAACCCTATATTCCACAGAGTGTATCTCCATAATTATAGCGAATCAAGAGCTGAAATTTTTACCAGATGTACCTTGATATCTCATATCAATACCACAGCAATTTCACCATCTGAATCATTCTAGAAAAAAAATTATAGAAAAAAAGGTAAGATGACCTGAAAATGACATACCTTAGAACACATCACCAAAAGACTTCATCCTCCCTTGAAATCTGGCCTTCTTTTACTTCTTCTTCCCTTTCAAATTCGACTTGTATCAAATGAATGTATAATGATATTTATTTATACCATTTATGTCATTTCCTTTTAACATTAGGGACGACCTGACACTTTCTTATTTTGTAATTATTTTCTTTAATTATTTTCAAGGCCTACATGTACTTCCTTTTTCAATTCACTTTGTCATATTCAAAAATTCATTTCTCCTCAACCATTAGGATCCATGTGATGTGCCACATACCACCGTAAACAGCATGATGTATACTATCCATTCATGGGTGTTGTATATGCATGTGCATTTTCCTTCATGTCCAAATACCTTTATCAATCTTGCGGTCCAAAACCCATGACTAGGGTTGACATCAATGACAACAATCAATCTTCCAACAGAATCCATATTCACCAAAGTTGCACATTGTAAATCCGCTAAAGATATTTGGAACAAACTTCAAAATATTTATGAAGGAGATTCAAAAGTCAAATAAATGAAGCTTCAAACTTATAGAGGTCAGTTCGAAAAACTAAAGATGAAGGAAGATGAGAATATTGTAGCTTACTTTTTACGAGTCGATAAAATAGTAAATGCAATCATGGGATTGGGAGAAGAAATCAAAGAATCTGTAATTTTTCAAAAGGTACTAAGATCTCTTCCTATGAGATTTGAACCTAAGATATCAACACTAGAAGAAAGAGAATATCTAAACTCAATAAGCATGGACAAATTACATGGAATCTTCAAAGCATATGAAATGAGAACTAAACAGGAAAATCCAAATATAAAAGAAGCAGCCCTCAAAGCATCCAAAAATTCAAAGAAAAAGGAAAAGAAAAAAGAAAAAGAACATAGCAACAACAATGACGTCTCGAAAGATGATGAAGAAGTGGCCAACTTTGTCAAAATACTAAAGAAGGGAACCAACGACAGGTATAGGGGTAAGTTTCCTTTGATTTGTTATAATTATGATGGTATTGGTCATTTTGCTAACAAATGTCCTCATAGGAAAAAGAGAAATGATGAAGGTTACTCAAATAACAAACAAACATATAAAGGTAAAAAACCACAAAGAAAGCTTTCAAGAAAAGCTTATGCACCAAATAAGACATCTCATCATCAGACGAAGATGAAGCCAGTGATAGTGAGATATAAAGAGTTATATTCATGGAAATATAAGACTCTAATAAAGAAGACTTTGAAGAAGAATATGAAGAGGCCAAAGAAGAATAAGAACAAGACGAAGAGGAATATGAGGAGGAAGAAGTTGACTACTGAGAAGAATTGATGTGTGCCATAGAATTTATCGGAAGACAAAAAAATAAAAACAAGAAACTAAAGAGGAACTAGACCGGGGAAATAAGTGTGCGCAATACTTATTTCTCGGAACTTGGCCAAGTCTCTGAATCTACGATCTCTTTTCAGTGAAGTAATTACGTATAAGAAAGTAACTAGAGAGATAATAAAGAGAAGACACAACTCCATAGATGTTGATTACCCTGTACTTCTATTTCTTCCCCTCAAATCAGTTATCGAGGGCGTGTATGAACCCTGCTTTTAGAGTATGAACCCTGTAATAGGTTGGGAATAGGTGCCTTTACTGCGAGATGAGTCCAGCAATAAACTCTATCTTTCCTCTAGTGTAGTGGGCTTCTTACACCGAAGAAATACCTGCGGGTGAGATCGGGAAAAAAAGAAGACCCTCAAGAACTAGAACAAATGATCACAAATTTGAAGGTTCAAATAGAAAAATATAAAAGAATTGAAGAATCACTCAAAGAACAACTAGAAGAAAAAGACAGGATCATTGGATATTTGGAAGTAGAGATTGTCACATTAAGAAAGAATCTTCAAAAGAAATATATGAAGAACAACTCAAAAGTTTTGGATGACATTATCAGTAGTCAAAAAACTCATCATGACAAGTTTGAACTTGGATACAATCAGACAGAAAAGGGATCAAGCTCCAAAACAACAGAGCAAGAAACATATCCAAAAATATATGCAGAAACAATCAAAGGGGATGGGAAGATCTACAAGGAATATTACAGGGGCACTCCTCCACCGAGAAGATTCAGATTTTAGAATCAACAACTGAAAGATTGGCCTTCGAAAGAAGAAGAAATCATAAGAGTATCTCCTTTAAGAAGATCTTCAACTCCCAGGTATCAAACTATATTTTTTGGTTTATGTTATGCATGTAATAATTTTGGATATAAAGCTATGAATTGTAAAGCTAACAAAAAGAACATAAAAAGATTTCAAATTCATACACAAAAGGTTTATCCAAGAAGGCGTAGTGAAACAGAGAGAAGAAGTTACAACAAGTTTGAATCTTTGAGCACTGAATTGGAATGTTACAAATGTATTATGTAACACCTTTGGACACATGGCCAAAGATTGTAGAATGATAGTCCCTCCTAGATAACTGCAAAAGAATAACAACAGTCACATAAAGGAACCTCATAAATGGACATGGATAAGAAAGAAGAATCAATATAGCAATGAAGAATGTACACTCACTCTACAAGGTAAGTAGAAGAGATTTGTTTGTATGTTGACAGTGGATGTTCAAAACACATGACATGTGATAGAGATAGGTTTATTACATTAAGAGAGGATAGATATGAATCAGTCTCCTTTGGAAATGATGATTCAACTAAAATCATTGGAAAATGCATAGTTAGAATTGGGAACAAAAATACCAAGGAAGAAAATGTTCTACTAGTAGAAGATATAAAACATAATCTTCTAAGTGTAATTCAAATGTGTGACCAAGGTCATAAAGTTACTTTTGATTCACAAAAGTGAAAGATAAGAAAAGAAGGTTTAGGAAAATTGATTGCTACAACTGCGAGAACTTCAAGCAACATATATGTGTTAAGTGAAATTGGAAATAAAAACTGTTTTCTAGGAAAGGAAGATGAAATTTGGCTATGGCATAGAAGACTGGTTCACATACATTTTGATAACCTTGTCAAAGTCAGAAAAAGAGAAGAAGTCAGAGAAACCAACCAACACTTTATGCAAGCATTGTCAATAAGGAAAGCAAACAAATACCAGGTTCAAATCAAAGGAATATTCAATGAAAAGAAAACTGGAAATTGTGCATACTAATCTAGTTGGACCAACTACAACAAAGGGTTTAAACGGTGAGAAATACTTTATGTTATTATTTTATGAATATACGAGAATGATTGCAGTTGTTTTTCTCAAGAATAAGTCAGAAGCTTTTGAAAACTTCAAGCTCTACAAGGAAATGGTTGAAAATGAAATGGATTCAAAAATCAAATGATTGAGATATTATAATGGAGGAGAGTTCACTTCAAAGGAATTTATGGACTACTGCAGAAGTAATGGAATAAAAAGACAATTCTATGTTGCTAGGACACCTCAACAGAATGGAGTTGTTGGAAGAAAGAACAAGAAAGTACAGGAAATGGCTCGAACAATGCGAATGGATTCCAAATTGACATATATTGTTTGGACACAGGAAGTGCATACACCATTTCACATTCAAAATAGAGCAATGCTCAGAAACAACACTGAAAAAAATCCCTACGAGCTATGGTAAGGAAGACTAGCAAATGTGAAGTACTTTAGAGTTTTTGGAAGCAAATGTTACATCAAAGGAGAAGATGACAGAATGATAAAGTTTGAATCTCATGTGGACAAAGGATTACTTGTTGGTTTCTCAAGTACAAGGAAATTATACAAGTGTTACAACCTGATATTGAACGAAGTTGTGGAAAGCTTCAACGTAACAATTGATGAAACAAGTAGACACAAATTAAAGTAAAAAAAAAATGAATCAATGGAACAACTTTACGAAGAAGAAACAAAATATGAAAAAGATGGGGAACATTAAGAGGATCCGACAGAAGAAGAAGATCAATTTCAGCAAGTTCCTCCGAAGACACCTAAGAGATGAGTATAAAAGAATCATCCTTCAAATCAGATTATCGAAAACAAAGATGTAGTAGTTGAGACTAGAAGAAGAATGCATTCACTAGAACAAATTCACCTATCACTCTCATCTATGATTGAACCAACCTGTTTTGAAGAGGCCAACAAGGATGAATCTTGGAATAATCCCATGGATGAAGAATTGGATGAAATAGAGAAAAATGACACTTGGGAATTGGTTCCAAGACCAAAGGATAAGAATGTGATTGGCACAAAGTGGGTATACAGGAATAATTTGAATGAATATGGGCAGGTTATATGAAACAAAAATAAATTGGTATGTAAAGGATATTCACAGGTTGAAGGAATCGACTTTGAAGAGACATTTGCCCCAGTTGCCAGAATGGAAGCAATCTGATTGTTTTTAGCTTATGCATGCTCCAAAAATATTAAAGTGTATCTTATGGACGTAAAATCAACTTTTTTGAATGGGAAAATTGAAGAAGAAGTATACATTGAACAACTAAAAGGATTTAAGTTTTTGAAGAATGCAGATTATGTGTGTAAATTAAAGAAGACACTGTATGGTCTAAAACAGGCTCTTAGAACATGGTACTCTAGATTGGATAAATTTCTACAACAGGTACAGTTCAGAAAAGGAAGTGCAGGCAACAACCTCTACATCAAGGTAAGTCAAGATAGTATTTTATTAATTGAAGTTTATGTTGATGATATTATATTTTTTGTAGTGATGACGAAAGGTTAAGCCAGAAATTTGCAAAGGATATGAAAAATGAATTTGAAATGTCATTACTTGGAGAAATATCCTTGTTTCTGGGATTTCAGATATGTCAAAGAAAACAAGGAATTTGTGTTTCTCAAACCAAGTATATCAGAGAAATGATAAAGAGGTTTAGAAAGGAAGATTGCAAACCAATTATCACTTCCATGCACACCAGTTGCAAGTTGAGCAAAGATGATGATTCAAAGTCTATAGATCAGAGGCAATATAAGTCAATGATTGGTAGCCTACTATATGTGACAACATCCAGACCAGATGTAATGCAGGCAGTTGGACAGGTGACGAGATTTCAAGCAACACCAAATGAATCACATGTATTAGTAGTGAAGAGGATTTTCATATATCTGAAAGGAACATAAGAGTTTGGATTATGGTATCCAAAAGGAAAGGATCTATCACTTATTTCCTACACAGATGCAAATTGGGCAGGTTTTATTGATGATCAACAAAGCACCAGTGGAGAAACGTTCTACTTGGGTGAGTGTTTAGTATCATGGCTAAGAAAGAAACAATAATCAATATCTTTATCTACATCCAAGGCAGAGTATAATGCAACAAAAACATGTTTTACATAGGTTCTTTGGATGAAACTAACTCTGACATATATACAGGGCAAGTATGATGATCCCATTCCAATCTATTGTGATAAAACAAGCACCAACAATATCTCAAAGAACTCGGTGATGCAGCTCAAGATGAAACACATTCCAATCAAGTATCACTTTCTACAAGAATAGGTTGTAGAAAATAACATCATAGTTGAGTATGTAGGCACAAAAGAACAAGTGGAAGACATATTTACAGAACCACTTCCACGGGAATCCTTTGAGTATCTTCGCCAAAGACTCAGAGTTACTTCTACTTCAAAATGAATGTTTTTGAATTCTTATCTTATATGTCTTAGATGTACACGAGGAAGGACCATAAAGATGACAGTTCAATTAGGGGGAGAATCCCTGGTTGGAAAGATACCTTTGCCATTGATGACAAAGGGGAAGATATTTATTAGATGCAGAGGACAGAGGCATGATTCTAGGGGGAGAAAAGGTCATGGAGATGTAGAGGATAGAGGCATGGTTCCAGGGAAAGCATGAGTGATATGACTTTAGTATTGCATGACATGATTTCATTATTGCATCAGAGTGTTTCCATCAATGCCAAAGGGGGAGATTGTTGATTAAGGTTGGTTTTAATTGACGTCAACCCTTGAAGAAAGTCTGCTAGAAAATTTCAGTAGCACAAAGGTTTGGGAAATGGAACCAAGTTTGTTTAATGTAAAGATGACTCATTATTGTCTCATCATGGTTGATAACAAGTAAAAATGGATAAACTCTAAAGTGGTCCCCTTATGGTGAAAGCCCTCACTGGAAGATGCTTTGCAGATTGAGTTATTCTAGAAGTATGGTTAGAGAACCCATGCTTAATTGTGGAATAATGATATGAAGTTCATTGAATTTGTCAGTGAAACTATCCTAGATGGATAGTTATTGTCATGCCATTTTCGGTGGTATGTGGAATGTGACATAATTCCTCATGGTTAGAGAGTTATCGCCATGTGAAGTTGGAGGACCCTCATGAGTCATCTAGAAGCCCCAAAAAGTCAAAGTGTTTGAAAAATAAATTGTTTAAATAATAAAGTTAATGGAGAACTCCCTAAAATAAGGAAAGTGGGATGCTACACAAAAGTATAAATAAGAGGCAAGGATCTCTCATTTTAATCACACTTGAATATCATTGAATATCTATTTTTGTGAAAGGTTATTTGGGAAGGTATTATTGATAGAGAAAAAATGCAGCAGAAAAAGTGCGGAAGGAAAAGTGCGGCAGGAAAAATGTGGCATAAAAAGTGTGGCAGAAAAATCGCGGAAAAAAGGTGCAGCAGAAAAATCATGGTAGAAAATGTGCGGCAAAACAATCACAGAAGAAAAAGTGTGGCAGAAAAATCGCATCAGAAAAGTGCGGCAGAAAAATTGTGGTAGAAACATGGTTGGGGTCTATTTATGAGCAATATGACACATCTTGTTTGAGGTATGTTTTGTGAGCTAGGGTTTATCTCTTGAGATGGTATTGGATGTTAAGTATTGTTGCATATATTGGATTTGTTGAGGGATATAGTTGGTATTTTGTTGTTGGTATTGTGCATATGGGTATTGGTCTTTCGGTTGTGAGGTGTTGCTAAATTTGTTGGTTTACCTTGAGGCTACATAATAGTGAGGTTGTTGCACATGGTTTGATGTAAGGGTTTATGGTATTTGGTTTATGGATAGAGTGATGAATTTTTTATGGTTATATTGGTGTATGTCTTTGGTATACAGTTGAGGTACATGTTGGGTACATGGTTGAGACAAGTAGTGAAGATTTGGCACATAAATGAGGTGTATAGTTGATGATGTTGGTACATATTGATGAATCATAGTTGATGTGCAGTTGATGCATGGTTGATGCATGGTACATGTTGGTTCAGGTTCTTGGTATAAGTTTTTTGGTGAAGATTGATTGGTACAAGTTGTTATAGGTTTGTGGTATAGGTTGACAATGATAATGGTTGATTCAATGATAGTGACAGGTTGTCTACATTTGGAATTTATATTTTAGGGTGGTTGGATGGGGCAAGGACAGGTGGTTGTATACACCTTCCAGTTGTAGCCAAAGAGCATAGGAGGTTCTTGCCTCCTTCTAGTTGTAGCCACATAATTGGAGAGTTGGATCTTCCCTCAGGTAGTAGCCTGAAAAACTAGGGGATTGGAGCTTCCCTCAGGTAGTAGCCTGAATAACTAGGGGGTTGGAGCTTCCTTTCAATTGGAGTTAGAAAAAAAAGGAAGTTGGTGCTTCCAATGAATATAATTCTTCAATACATATAAGAAAAAGCATTATGTGGTTTTCTCTGGCTTTGGGTTTCCATGTAAAAACACTGGTGTACTATGTATGTGTGTGATTGCTCATTTGTTCATTTTTTATTTACTCTGTAACTATTGGATTATAATGCTACATTGATATAACACTTGCATTTTTGGTGAAAAATGATTAAATTTCTCTTTTACTAATTCACCACCCCCCCCCCTCTCAGTAATCTAACACACACAACCACGCATGGGAAAAGGATAATGAAACTACAAAATAGACACACACATAATTAATTTCCATAAAATTGTGAGTTCATAACATATTTTACCGACATCAGTATAGAAGAATAATCTTGTATTCAACATACATACCCTTATAAGGTTCATAGGGTCATGTGATTTGAACCACGACAAATTCTCGTCTACAGTGAAGCAACGTAGTAGAGTTGACCCATATTAAGAAGGTTACTTCACACCAAATATAACATCCTTTTCCATAGAAAGATCATCTTTCTTCAAAATCCATGGGACATCAATTTCTCTAAAAGACGAAGAGGGAGAAACCTCTCCTTTAGTTTCATTTCTTGGCCAATGTCTTGTTTTAATATTCGAAGCAATATGTTCTCTCCTCATAATGAATGTGTCACTTTTATTCCATGATATGTGCCTCCATAAAGAAGATGAAATATTTTTGAATATATGAATGGGATCTAGTAATTGTCCAACCTTAGGATACTCACAATATGGAATCTCATAAAATGTAGATTTCCTTTTCATCCGAATGGGAATTTTCTCAACATAGATGTCAAAACATTCAGGATCATCAAACATAGGTAACCCATTTTCAGAATAAAAACATTATGGCATTTCCTTCTCATTGTTTGTCTCATATTCCCTATTCCAATCTCCCGTTGTCATTATTTCAGGACTTTGGGTTTTCTTTGGTTAAACAAATCAAGAAAATTATTACCATAGAAAACTCCTAGTCCTGGATAATCATGAATGATGTACACACATATGCCATACAATGTAAAATACCTCTCCATTCAGAATGGATTTTGATACATTATGTACATTTCTCCCTTCCAAAAATTTCTTAAATTCATTGATCAATGGTTGGAAGTAGACAACCGTTCTCTTCCCTTGTCTTCTACCCAAGAATATAAGAGCCAACATAAGATGTTCAATCTTCATGGAAAACAATAAGGGGATATTATTATTGATCACTACCACTGGCCAAGAAAAATAGTTGGTATTTTGTAGAGGATAGAATTTAAATCCATCCATAGTTGTGTTCAATCAAAGGCCTTTTACTTCATCCTTGAATTTATTGGGCCATATTTCCTCTATATGCCTCATGGCTATCAAATCTATTGGGATTCTCATAACTCATGGATCACTTCTATGTGATACATTCCACCCTTGCAACATGGATAATTGTTGGCAATGAAATATCATTTGAATCCTTGGAATTATAGGCATGTGCCTCAATATATTATGAGGAGGATTCCTTACCCTTGTTTTTAAATTTATGGTACCTATTATTCCCACATTCTGGACATATGTCTTTTTCCACATATTCATTTATGTATAGAATACAATCATTCATACATGCATGGTATGATATGTACTCAACACCTAACATTTTCAATATATTCTTTGCCTCCATGCAACTACCGAGTGAGTGATTATCACTCAGAAGTAACTTATATTTGAGTAGCATGAAATTATTTGGAAATAGAAATTTACATTGTCATTAAGCATGAATAAAGTCAACCCTTTTCTTCCTTCATTGTGTGACAAGATTCCCTAAACAGTTAGGGTACTTAATGGTTAGTTACCTCAAAAGTGTCGAGTAACACGTGTCTGAAATACCATACATTTCTTTCAAGCTATGAAATAACATTGTTTTCAATAGATGAGTAGACCTTGCATACCCCTGTACTGCACCAAATAGAGGGGTGGTGGAAGCATATTTCAGGATTTCATAGAAGGTATCTATGACATCAGTTTCATCATGTAGCTCATTTTGTTGAAATGAATATAAGAAAATTCCCTCCATGGCCTTGGTATCAAACAAGAAATCATCCATACCAAACTCTATATCATTTCCTTCATCCCTAACATGTGAAGAACTAGTGCTACTGTCAAGGTTTTGAATTCATGACTCATGACATAGTGGGGATTGAATAGGTGGTTGTTTCAACCATTCTCGCTATGCTACATCTCCGAGATCTTTTCATTTAACATCAAAATTTATAATTGAAATAATAATGGGGTGCAATGGTATATGGTGGATAGGTCCCTCATCATCAGAATCCTAATTGTAAAAATATTTAACATTAAATCGATAATATTAGTAACACGATGCTTTTAATATGTTTAAACATTAAGCCAAACACTTATTATAAGCATGGAAATTTTTCCCAATAATAATATGAAACCAACCCATTTATAAAATAAATGTTGAATTAAGAAATACATTTACATTACTGCCATTCAAAATCCAAAAACCCAATTACTCAATCATCTTTTTCTTATGCCCTACGAGGTTTTCTACATAAAAGATATCAAATTCACAGTGTAATACCATTGACCCACACTGGTTTTTGTAAGATGACATGTTAGGATCAATAGGGTAAATAAGTTGTATATTTTCATCAAACATATACTTGCAATATCTTTCTCCTAATAAGATCTTATGGAATTTCGCTATGACGGGAATATGTTGACCATCTAAACTCAATCCCAACTCTTGATCCTGCAAAATTCAATGAACAATTATTAAACTGCATCCCCATACACAACATAAATTCAATGAAATAAATGAACTATCAATAAAATCTCGACCTATTCCAATCGACATGATAGAACTTTAAGGAGTTTCAAAGATACAGAATGAGGTGATGTTGGAATATGAACAATTGACCAATTGATATTATTATAATTTTTTTCATACATTCGAAACAAAACCATCATCTTGGGAAGCATAGAACAATCTAAATTCAAAAATAGCTTCGATTAACTTTTATAAATTGACAACACACTTAAAAAACTATTGTTTTTTTCCACAATATCATTGTTTTTCTCTACGCAACTATACAAGAAATTTCAATATGCATTTACAAAATTTGAAATAGTTACTTGATTCCTAAAAATATCCTCCCTTAACATAAAAAATGTGACTGTTCCTCTCACCCCCCCGCCTCGCTCTCTCTCTTTTTATCTCTCTCCCCCTCTCCCCCCCCNTGTATCACCCTCCCTCTCTCACTTATTGTATCCCCTTCCTTCTCTCTCCTTCTCTCTCTCCCCCACCAGTGCACTTTATCATATAAATATGCATTGGTGCATATGTATAAACCAAATGCACCAGTGCATTTAATTGAGATAAGCATCGAAGACTGACCTTTGCTATGTCCTCTGCAAAGAAAAACCTCCACAAACTTTAAATACATATGTTTAAATTTGCATTGTGAAAATTTAATTGTCTTACGGTGCATTATTACTCACACACAGCCCGAGTATGTTATTAATTTATCTTTGCATCAATGTGTTTTAAACTGTATAGCGCACCAACTAAAAAAGCTTAGAAAAAAAACCCGTGCTTACTATCAATACTTTGAAATTTATTACAAAAATAAATTTGTGCATTATACACACCACACCAATGTGCTACTCATGACATAGCTCACTGAAAATGTACCTTTTGAAAGCAAAAACACGTGCATGTGTATCATCAATGCGTTTAATTACACAATGAACAAATGAGTAAGCATTTGAGTTTTTGTGTTTATAAAGGAAAATCGTGTTCATTTTTTTATTTGTTTGCCAAATTTTAGAAACGATATTTATGGAAGAGATATTTATAGAAAATATTTTCGAGTGGGTGGTTTTTTTTTTAAGAGACAAGTTTGAGGGGTAGTACTATAGATCACATAGAAATATACATAGGAGAAATTTTAGGTATATGACTTCATTCTATTAAACATATTGACCATTCTCCTATTTGATTCAAACAATTTTAAGTGCATTCCAAAAATAAAAAAAGGGGTTTCATAGTTACCTTCACTATTGGAATCCCTAATTTCATCACTCTTCATTTTGGTTTTGTTATCGTAGGATTTCTACTTCTACAAAGCCCACCCACAAGTCCCTAAATATTGTGTAACTACAAATATTCTACCACTATAACCTTAGTAATAACTTCCCACATTTTAATGAAGGAAGAAGTCCACCACAAGAGAGGCTTCCCTGGCAACCTCAAGAGATCAAAGTAGCAAGTAATGTATCCAATCCTACCTACCCCTCTCTTGATCACCTAAAGATTAGTCTAAGTCAAGGTAGTATAAGAATGAATATGTTTGAGTACCTACCCGAAACAACAACACTTTATAGCTTATATGTAATGATTTCCAATCTGAAACATGTAATAAATATCCCATGAAGACACTAGACAATGAAAATTCCAATGGTTTGTATAAATTTTCATTAGTACACTAGTCTTATAACAACAATATAAATTTGTAACATCAGTAATAAAAAGAGCTTAGAATTTCAATAGTTGACCAAGAAAATTAATCGTTCATCACATAGAGCATTATCCAATTGCTTAAGATAAATTTTGATCAAGTTAAACCACCTTTACAAGAGTGTATGCAACAAATAAAGGTGCATTTAGATGGTCGTAGAAGACTTTTGCAATAGAAGCAAGCTTGTTAGAAAGTTAATGAGTGTTAGTGTTAGCAATGTTAGTAGAGAGCTTGAGATATTTGAAAGTGAGTGCTTGTTGATCAATTTCACCACAAGAGAACTGTAAAATTAGTTCCTTTGAGGGATATGGAGTCTTTACAACAACAAATGAAAAAATGCTTGAAGATTTAACAAGTAGAATCCAAGAGGTGGGGTTTAAACTCTAAGGTGTTAGCACATTAAGGCCTTAGGGTTTTGACTTGAAAGAGAAGGATTACTAGAGTGCAAGAACTTTTGGTATCTATCAACATTTTCTCCTTTCTTGATGCTTCAACAAAATTAAAATCAAATTTATAGGGATAAAATCCAAAAGTGGTAGCACTATAGGGCTTTAGGAGTCTAATCCTAGAAAGAATTCCTTCACAAAATTTGGACAAATTTAACCTTGTGAGAGGAGGAAGCACTTATGCTCCTCTCTTAGGGTTTCACCAAGCAAGACGTCTAGCATGAAAAATGGAAATTACCATGAAACATTGATAGCACAAATATAAAATTGCATAAATTTCACTTAATTCACCAAGACAACATGAGATAAAACCCTAATTGCAAACATTCCATCAAAAAATCAACAAAAACATCCATAAATTGATCCTTCAACTAAGTCTCATAAATAGATGTGCTAGATAGCCCAAGAGAAGAAGAAAATTCCAGACTTGTCTCTAACAAATGGTGATTAATGATGATCATGATGAAATGAAATAAGAAGGTCCTCTACTTATATGAGGCCTTCTTAACCAATTTGTCCACATAAAATTGTCAACAACAAATTCGAAGAGGGTCTACCCCTTCATTTGCCTCTACAATATACCAAAAATGAAATATACGTGAAATAAAACCCCATAAGGGTGACATCATGCCCTATAAGAGTTATGTAATGATGAAAAGTGAGATGCCAACACTCAAGAGGAGATTTTCAGGTCTCCAAAGGCCATGTGTCATTCTCTCATCTGAAAAAGTTCCATGCCATGTGTCTCCTCCTATCAAACCATCTCTAGAACCATGCCATCTATCATACCCTAGCCTCCAAGATGATGTCAAGGGTTAAAGCATGATGTCCTAGGCCTCCAAAGGCCATGTCCAAGAATAGAAATGTGAAGTCATGTGTGGTTCATTATCCTTCAAGGGAAAGGTCCTACAAAGACAAACAAGTACACCCTCCAAGGGTCTACAAGTCATATGAATCATGTCAAGTAAGCCATGTTTAATAAAATAACCACCGAAACAAGTGCATTAAAATCCCCCTTTCAAATCAAAAAAATGCTCAAAGACCTTATAAACTTTGTCAAATTTGGATATGGGAGGGGTGTCATTGTGCCCTATCGGATAGGCCAATATCAAACTCAAGGCATGTTTCCCAAGAAGACCCTCTCTATATCATGTAATGAGTATGAGGTGGATTGGGGAGATATTGTTGGGCATGGTGTTCTTGACATATCAATGGATCATATTGTCTCATTTATGGGTTCCTTTGTTGAGGGTGTGTTGCATCCCCTTTTTTTCAATGCAACATTTTTCTAGGTAGTTTATATACCTCTTGTTTTTTTTTTAAATCTTAACATTGAATGCTATGTGCAATGGAAATAAAGGAGCACCACAATTCCACTTGAAGTTAGAGCACATTCATGTGCACTGGAAATAAAAGAACACTGCAATGTACTTCCCCTTCAAGCGGGACACTTCTTTGTTTATTTTTTATTTTTATTTTTTTAAGTCCTTTATTTTTTTATGAGAATCTTTTCATGGCTCTGAGGACCTTAGGGGGAGCATTAATAAGGATGGACTATGTCTTTTGAATTTTATAGTGCTAGTTGCAACACCTCTCAGCCTTTAGCCCATTCTTCCCATGAAATGAGGTACAAACTCCTCTTGGGGTCAATGAACCAGAAAACTCAAAAGTTAAAGAAATTGAAGGAAAAAAGTGTGAAAAGTGGTTGTTGATGATCATTTTGTCACTAATACATACCACAAAGCATTGTCAGAAGTCCCCATTGTTTGAAACTACCTGCCTTCCACACCCTCACCAAACTACTTTTGCACATTTTAAAGTTGTTTAACACTTGGAGAAATTATCATGCCTCATTTTTCCTATTTTTAAAAATGGGGATAAAAACATTCCCTCTAATTATACGACCATTATGATTAGCCCGATTTTAGCCAAGCTTTATGGAATCATTTTGGAAAAGAAGATTAGCATTTGGATAGAAAGTCACGGTAAAAGAGCTAAGGGCCACGACGAGTTTAGGAGACATCATTCAACTGTGGACCATCTTGTTACCTTTAGGATCATTGTAGAGGACTTCCGCAATACTAAAACCAATATTTTTTGTTGTTTTGTTGACTTTAGGAAAGCTTTTGACATGGTTCATAGGAAAAACCTTTGGAATAGGTTGGAAGAGATAAAAGTGCCTCTCGAGTTAAGGGATGCTGCAATAAGGATGTATGAGAACGTTATTACTAAGTTTAAAAACACGGAGGGTTGGTCAAAAGAGATTAACTGCAATATCGAAGTCAAACAAGGTTGTCCCTTGTCCCCTACCCTTTTTGGCATATACATTGATAAATTAGAAGAATGTTTGGAGAAAGCAGGTTCTGTCGGCCCTACACTCACTGGTATAGTCATCAATCTTCTTCTTTATGCCGATGATATCGTTCTTATGGCAAGGAGTCCCCATGATCTTGAAAACCAACTAAGAATCCTCAAGGATTTTTGCTCCAATATGGGTATGACTGTTA
>ML783367.1:49309-85385 GCA_009831015.1 Picea engelmannii | reverse complement strand
AAAAGCACTTTCTCTTAGATTGTCCAGCCTATACCCATATTAGATCTCATTTTCAAAATATTGATCACACTACCAACCTTCCTATCCTCTTAACTCAACAAAAGTATGGTGATCTTGGAAAGCTTCTCTTAATGTTTTTCGAGTACAGAAACAAAATTCTAAAGAATCACAAGTAATCACTTACCCTGTTAAGATCACATAGACCAATTAGGTCTTAGTGGACGTTAATCATCATCATCATATGTCATTCTCTCACTTCTCGCATTGTCATATTTTGAGCTTAATATTCACATTTCAAACCATGTTTCATGCATATCTTTTGCCTTGTTATGTTATTTCGATGTCATGCTAAGTCTTTAAAAAACAGATATATTATTATATCTCACCATAATATTATGGTTACTTCTCTTTCGGTCATGGGCAATTGCCAACATTAAATATTAATACCCAAAAAGCTCAAATTTTTAAAAGTGAAAAAAGGGGGTCTTCCCAAAGTTCCACTAAGAATGCTTTATCTATGAGGAATTCGCTTGTTGAACTCATATTCCTTTGACTCCAATTTTTTTTTATTGGAAGAGTTCTAATCAACAATACATACACATGCATACTTTCATAACATATATATTGTCCACTCATAAGGAAATAACATTAATATCGACATCATGGACAATTCACGAATGTATGGCCTTTTCTTGTATCTAATTCAAATATCCAAAATGAATAATGCGTTTAACATTAGTGCTCGCGGACTTACCTTCAAATGACAAACATGTCAATTTTAGTGACAACCCTAAACATGTTGACACAGCCATGGAAGAAATTGTCAATGAACTCCTGTTAATGGAGACATAGACACTTCTCCTCTGTATGTATGTTTCAGCAAATTGCCGACGGATCCATCATCTGGATGATATCATTGGCAAATTTTTAAATACTAACGAAAATTCCAGATCGCAACTCGTTGGCTATCTTATGCATCATCTCGTTGAAGTAGACATGTCTTTTTATGAGGCAAACCATTTTTTTGAGGTAGGTTTTTGCAAATCAATTACGAAAAATACTAGTCAAGTTGAGCGATAACCACCAGGCTTTATCTTCACAAGTGAAATAAGATCATCTAACGTGTTCCTTCGCAAGGTTTTGTTTGATTGTGGAGCAATGCAACCGGATACTTTTACTATTGATCGACTTCAGTATTTGTTCATTTGATTGAGATGTTCATTTTTGAGGCGTTCTTTTAAGATTGGTTCTTCTATTAAGAGAAGAAAGACGACCTCGACTTGTGCGCAGTCTTTTGGCATTATAGCGACCTCGACTTGTGCGCAGTCTTTACCAAAAATTGCTGCTATATTTTGAGGAGAGATTGCCTCCCGGCCATGCCTTCTTGAGAGTGCTGTGAAAGCGACTGTAAGTACATTCACTTCTGCGTGTCTTCTAAGACGACTGCTGCATTGCCTACTCACTGAGAGAAAGACCAGTAATCTCTTGAGTATCACAAATGTTCATATGAAGCATCAACAGGCTTAGCTAGTTCCCTTGGGTTCCACCACATAACTGAAGATCAGGTCTGGTCAATAGTTGTATTACGTCCCAGTGTCTCTATATTGACAAAATGAGAAGCAAAGAAGATAATACACAGAACGAAATTGGAAACAAGAATGAGCCAGAGCGCATTTCATTAAGGAAAAAAATTTGAGCTAAATAGTCTTCAGCAAATTGAGAAGATCAATAAACAAAACAAGAAATCCTAAGAGACTAGTAGAGCTGGCAGGAACAACTTGCAGTGTACAGTCACATACTATTGAGGTTACAGTTATAACTAACACTCCCTCTTAAAATCTACTATTACAAACATTAACATTGATAATGCCCAAGTGCTGTCTCTGAAAATCAAAAACAGATTTTCCTAGTGGCTTTGTAAAAATGTCTACGAATTGATCTCGTGAGCCATAAAATTGAATTGCGATGTCACCATTATTGACTAGCTCGCATATGAAGTGAAATCTAGTGTCAATGTGCTTTATTTTCTTGTGAAACACATGGTTTTTGGATAAAGCAATTGTTGAAGTGTTTTCATAGAAGATAGGAGTTGGCTCCTTTTCTGTAGGTGACATATCATTCAATAGTCTTCTCAGCCACACAACTTGACATGAAGTTGAGGTAACAATGACATACTCTGCCTCTGCAGAATATATTGAGACAATGGGTTGTTTCTTTGATGCCCAAGAAATTAGGTTTGTGCCCACATGAAAAACATGTCTTCAAGTACTTTTCGTTCATCTAGGCTTCCTGCAAACAAAATCACTGTCTATAACCAGAGAGATGATTATCTTCAGATTGAGTGTACCATAAGACAAAATTGAGAGTCTCTGCAACATATCTCAAAATCATTTTCGCCATCTTACAATAAGAATCTTTGGGGGATTCCATGAACTTAGAAACAAAATTGGATGCATACATAATATCAAGGCTAGTTGTTGTAAGGTACAACAAACTGCCTACTAAACTTTTGTACAAGGTAGAATCCACTGTAGGGTCTTCATCTTGCTTGTTCAATTTTGTGCCTAGGGGTATAAGAGTTTCTACTAGATTACAGTCTTCCATGCAAAATCTTTTGATGATGTTTGCTGCATACTTTTGCTGACACACAAAAATGTCTTTGGTTGATTGGTCAACCTCAATCCCCAAAAAATATTTCATTATGCCAAGATATGTAATCTCAAACATAGATTGTATGGCATGTTTAAAACTGGTTAACTCAATATTTCCAGTATATATCATGTCATCAATATATAAACATACATTTAGAATTTCACCTTGCTGATATGTTTTGCTGTATAGAGTTGGCTCATTTCGGCTTCTGTTGAAACCACTATTGATGAGGTAAGTGTCAATTTTGTTGTACCAATCTCTTGGAGCTTGCTTTAAGCCATACAATGCTTTCTTCAACTGATACACTTTGGTTGGCTACTCTTTGAATTCAAATCCAGGTGGTTGATCCACATAGACCTCTTCTTCTAAGACACCATTTAGGAAAGTTGACTTAACATCCATCTGGTATATTTGTCATTTTTGTTGAACTCCTATGGCTAAGAGAGTCCTTACAATGTCCAACCTTGCTACTGGAGAAAAAGTTTCAGCATAATCAATGCCTGGTTGTTGTGAGAATTCTTTGGCAACAAGTCTTTCCTTATGTTTTTCAATCTCTCCATTTTCATTGAGTTTAGTTTTGTAAACCCACTTGACACCAATACTTTTCTTATATCTGGGAAGATCAACAAGATTCCATGTCTCATTCTTCTCAATGGAGTCAATCTCTTGGTTCATGACTTGAACCCAATGTGGCTCATTAGCTTCCTCTTTAAAAGATGTAGGTTGACATGACATTAATGAAAAAAGATTGTGTTGATCAATATCATCCAACTGCTGATGGATTTCTCTCAAGCTTCAAGTTCTCTGATTTTGAAGTTCAGAGGATGAATTTATGCTTGAAGTAGAGTTTCCCTGGGGACTTTCCAGCTGTCCTTGTACCTGCAATCTTGGAAGAGCATGCTTGTGTGTTTATTGTCCTGAATTTTTTGTGTTTTAAGGAAGTGACAGTAATGTATTTTGACTGTCCATAGGACGATTTTTAGACTCACTACAAAATTGATTTTCAAGAAATTTGACATCTCTACTAAGAATTAGTTTATTTGAAATCAGATTGTAGATTTTGTAGGCTTTGGATGTCTCATTGTAGCCAACAAAAATGCATTTCTCACTTCTATCATCAAGTTTCTTCCTCAATTTAGAAGGTATGTGAGCGAATGTTATGCATCCAAATGTCCTGTAATGAGCAACATTTAGCTTTGTCCTAGTCCATGCTTCTTGATGGACCTTCATCTTGAGACTAGTGGTTAGAGAACTATTTAGGAGATAAACTGAGCATGCTACTGCTTCAGGCCAAAATAGATTTGACAGACATTTCTCTCTGAGAAGGCTTCTTGCCATGTTCATTATAGTCTGATTCTTCCTTTCATCCACTCCATTTTGTTGTGGATTATACCTGACTGTAGTTTGCATGACGATGCATTGTGATTTGCATAAATTTTCAAATTATTTGGAGTTGTATTCTCCTCCCCCATCTGACCTGAAAGTCTTCACATATTTCCCACTCTGTTTCTTAGCTTGAGCTTTAAACTCTTTGAATTTTGCAAAAGTTTCAGACTTGTGTCTGAGAAAATAGATCCATATTTTCTTGCTAAAGCCATCAATAAATGCTAGGAAATAATAGATACCACCTATTGACTTTGCTTGCATTGGTCCACATAGGTCATTGTGAACCACTCCAAGTTTTGTTGGGCTTGAGTGGAGGACTATGGAAAACTAGTTCTCTTATGTTTTCCAAGAATGCAAGACTCACATGGCAGATTTTTCTCTTTGAAGATAGGTAAACATTTGACCATGGAGTGCTTTTGTAGAAGGCTTAGACTCTAAAAGGGTAGATGTCCAAATATTGCATGCCAAACCATAGTTTCATTGGGGGTGGATGCACTTTGTGCATAACATTAGATCAAATTTACAGTTCTAAGGGTCAGGGGAAACATTTTATTCCTAGTCATGTGGAGTTTAGAAATCAATTGTGTGTTGGGGTTTTTTTCATATATCATGCATGATACTCCCTCAAAAAGTACCTTATAGCCATATTCAATTAGTTGTCCTACACTCAACAGATTATGTTTCAATTTTGGAATGTGATAGACATTGTTTATGTCTTTCTTTACATTTTGTTTAGTGAGAATAGGTACAATTCCTTTTCCTTTAACTTTGACTAAGGAATCATTTCCAAGTGTAATATTAGGTGAAATAGAAGATTCAATGCATGAAAGTAAATCTTTGTTACATGTTATGTGATTGTTGCATCCACTATCCAACAACCAAAAATCTTTTTGTTATTATTCAGTCTTGTGGCATGATAGAAACATAGCATCTGAGGTTTCTCCTTCATGATGTGAGACATGTGCTCTGCTTGAGAGATGATTTGCTTTCTTCTTTTGGCATTCAGATCCATAGTGCCCATACTTTTTGCAGTAATAGCATTGTATGCTTCATTTGTCATTTGATTTTCTCCCTCTGCCTCTTTGAGGCTGGAAATTATGATTATGGTTTTGTTGTATGTAACCTTTACTTGAGTGATTGTTACTTGGACTTCTCCCTCTTCCTCGCTGACCCGTGCCTCTGCCTCTGCCTCTCTCTCTGCTGAAGAAGAATTGAGTCTTGAAGGCATTGGCTATTGACTCATCTTCGATATGTAGTCTGGTCTCATGTGTAAATAGAGAGCCCATTAATTCATCTGTTGAAAAGTTTGACAGATCCTTGGATTCAAGGATGGTTGTAACAACCATTTCGAATATCTTTGGAAGAACTCTTAGTAATTTCTCAACGATTATTTGATTAGGGATGTATTCACCAGTCAATCTGATCTGGTTTACAATTCCCGTGACTCTGGTCATAAATTGATCAACGTCTTCATACTCTGTCATTTTTAAATACTCAAAATGCATTCTCAAGGTCTGCATCTTGACTGTTTTGACCTTGGCATTTCCTTGGAAAGTGGATTTAAGGATGTTCCAATCTTGTTTTGAAGTAACAATGCCTATGATTTTTGAGAAAATCGAGTCATCCACTGAGTTTTGAATACAAACTTGTGTCTTTTTCTCTTTATTCCTCTGTGTTGCCTAAGCAGTTCTCTGTTGTTTGCTCATGGGAGCAAGGTCTGCTAGATCTAGTTCCACATAGCCAAGATTCACTGGATCCCAGCACTCTTGTGCTTGTAAGAAGGATCTCATTCTAATAGACCAAAATTCATAGTTATTTATATGAGGAATCGGTTCTTGTGTTGGTCCTAAATTGCTAGAGGTGGTTATCTTGAAAAAAAAAATTGAACAAAAATATTTGTTTGAGATTTTTGTGCTTACTTGTTTCCTGCGCGTAAAACCAGGTCTACGAAATCTTGTGTGTGACTTCGGTACGAAAAAAATGGGGTAGACCACTTCTTTAGCTTCGATCTGGCTGGATCTCACTATCCAAGCATGAGATCCACAGAGTCATATCTCTTAGTTCTTTTCTTTAGCAACTGTAGCCCCTTTAATGGTGGAATCAAGCTATCTGAGTTTACTCGAAAGCCAAAAAAAATTGAAGTTCAGCTTCTCATGTGACCGAGGGCTGAAAACAAGGCGCTTTGGGCCTTGAATAAACAAATTGTTTCAAAGATCAACGGTCCTCATTTATTTGATATCAACGATGCTCAATTACTTTGGGAATTCGTGACTTCGGGCCTTCAAGGCTCCGGCCTATATTCCTTTCTTACCTCACAATCCTCTGAACTCATGAACCTCTGAACAAGGGAAGAGATCGACTATCTCAATTATCCATCAAGATCTACAACTCAGAATTTCTTTAGGAGTTCAGGTTTCGGGGATCTTTCACCACTCGCAATCACAATACTCATGAAGTGCCAAGGCAGTGAACTATCTGTAGAGATGTAGATACAACAATCCTTAGGTCTCTACAAATGAATGACCAAGATCTTCTTTAAAACTCCGGCCTTCAAGACTTTCCATCTGCTAATACATGCAATCCTTCAGAGTGTCAAATATCCAAAGTGTGAAGTGCGAGATGATCCTCCATGTGTCCTCTTGATTTGGATGACTGAGATTTACTTTGGCCTTAGAGGCCTCAGAAGTTCTGGCAACACTGCACCGTGTTTTCTCTGAGCCTCAAACTAGAGAAGTGGAAGATCTTTCGTCCATGTGTATTCATCTATGGACGGACTTGATGAACTTTCGGGCTTTAGGCCTTCAAGAGTTCTTTACTCATCACTTCTTTCTTCCTCCCGTAGTACGAGATTGTCGAATACGGGGATCGTCTAACACATGTCCCCTGCCTGGATCGAAGGACAGGAATTGCATGAAGTTCACTCTGTCTTCTCTAGATGTGACTGAGAGTTGTGACCTCGGCTTAACCTTTGGGCTCTTATCTTAAGGATCAATGACCATGAGTGATTGCGGAAACTCAACTTGATCATGATTTAATTTCCTTCCCGATCTCCACAATGTGAAGATGCTCTTTCCTAGTGGGATCGATATCCACTGTTGGTCTTTTGATCTAGCAAGATAAATGATCCTGAGGGATTTCAGAGTCTCAACTTGGTCATGCTTTAATTTACTTCCCGATCTCCAAAATGTGAACATGTTCGCTCGTAGTGGGATCGATATCCACCATTGATTTGTTGATCTAGCAAGATCAATGATCCTGAGGGATTGCAGAGTGACAACTTTCTCATGCTTTAATTTCCATTGCTATTTTCGCAATAGATCCCCACCGTCGATCTCCATTCAATGAGATATGATTATCTTGACTTAATATTTTCTTGATCTGACGACTTATCTTGCTCTCGCCTAGATCTAAAGACTGGAAAAAAAATTGCCTCTTCGGCATGCTCTTTGTCCTTTCTGAGCTTTGATTAATGGCTTAGATTTGTTCCCACAACTGATATTATGGCTGTTGTATCTTGTCCTTTGCTTCTTCTGCAAACTTCCTTCTAAATAAATAATTTCACGAATGAATCTTTAAGTGTTTCATCCTTCTGCAACTTTTCCTCCTCGCGCTTGTTGTCTCCAATGATCTTTTGAGCGTACTGTTGTTTCCAGCACTCCTTTAGTGGACTACAGACTGCTCTCCAAGATCTGTGAAGAATCTTACATCCCTTTCTCTTGTCTACGAGAGAATGTAAGATTTGTTCTCTTCTTCTCAAGATCGGGTTGCTCTCCAGGCACTGTGAAGAGGCTTACGTCCTAAGATTTGATACCATGAAGAAATGAGAAGCAAAGAAGATAATACAAAGAAGACGAAATTGGAAACAAGAATGAGAAGAGCGCATTTCATTAAGGGAAAAAAGATAAGCTAAATAATCTTCAACAAATCAAGAAGATCAATAAACAAAACAAGAAATCCTAACAGACTCGTACAGTTGGTAGGAACAGCTGGGAATGTGCAGTCACATATTGTTGAGGTTACAGTTATAACTAACAAATATTTCTCTTTTTTTTGCATTGATTGAAATCCTATCTGTGATCAAATATCAAAACCAAGAGGAAGAGGACCAAAACCAAAACCAAGAGGAAGAGGACAATAACCTATTTATCATTCATGCCC
Source organism: Picea engelmannii (assembly GCA_009831015.1). Taxonomy (NCBI): domain Eukaryota; kingdom Viridiplantae; phylum Streptophyta; class Pinopsida; order Pinales; family Pinaceae; genus Picea; species Picea engelmannii. The sequence continues at coordinate 77,189 of ML783367.1, read as the reverse complement.
TTGTGGATTCGAAGATGGTGAAGAGCTCTGATTTTTATCGTAGATATCGAGCGATAAGAAATAAAGAGGAGATCATTTTCTAAGCTACAATTTTCATTGTTGTTCTGAGGTATCTTGTTGTGAGTTTGTTGCATGAAGGAGTTTGCAAGGATGGAAAATCCACTGGCAGAAACATACCTCAATGAAGCCAACAAGTTAGATGGATCGAATTTGATCAATTGGAAATTCAAAATGCAAACCTTGATGGAAGGTTATGGCGTATGGACGATTGCAAAAGGAGATTTATAAGAATGACCCAATGTGACTGCAGGTGCGACAGACGCAACAATCCTAGATTGGGATAAGGGAGAGAAAAAAACCAAGGTATTTTTGAGAATGTCTATTAAAGATAGCATAATTCTGCACATTAGAGATGCTAAGACTTCTAGTGAAACCTGGAAAGTACTTAAAGATTTGTATCAGACTAAAAATAAAAATCACACTTTTTTCCTAAAGAGTAAATTCCTAAGTATTAAAATGGATATAAATGAGTCTGTTAGTACTTTTCTTGGGCGAATTAAATACATGAAAGAGAAATTGGGAGATATAGAATAAAAAGTGTCAAGCATTGATCTTGTCACAATTTCCCTAAATGGAATGCTAGAGGGCTATCAAATGTTTATAACAGGCCTTGCAGCAAGGGAGAAATCCTACTTTTGAGTAACTGACACATATATTGTTGCAAGAGGAAGAGAGGCGTGTGAATTTGAAGCTTCAAAATTCAGACTTATCACTATGGACAAAGAAGAGAATCCCTAAAGGGAAACCATGAGAAGGAGGTAGAGGAGGAAGTTCATTTCAGAGGAAGTCATTTCCAAATCCAAATCAAGGTATGCCATCGAATAGAAATGAACCTAAGTGATTCTATTTTGGTAGGACTCGACATCTTTCTAGAGAATTTTATAAGAAGAAAAATGATGATGAAGCTAGGCATAAAAATAGAAAACCTTCAGAACACTTTGCAGAAGAAAACCCGAATATTGATTCAAAAGATCTAAAATTGTTTGTGTATAATTTTGCACTGTCTCCGGAAATTGATGATGTTGATGTATGGTTTGTTGATTTTGGAGCCTCAATTCGCATGAAATGTAACAAGAATGGGTATATAAACTTTAAAGAAAAACATAGTGGTTCCCATATTTATCTTGGAGATGATCACTCTTATCAAATCAATGGATATGGATATATTCTAGTAACATTTCCAAATGGTACTGTCAGAGAGATTCACAATGGTGTGTATGTCCCTGGGATAAAGAAAAAATTGATTTCTGTGTCCACAATTATAGATCAAAATTTGAAGGTTGAATTCTTCAAGACACATTGTATAGTGAAGGACTTGTAGGATCATTACAAAATTGTTTCCTCATGAATCAAAGTTGAAGATATGTACAAACTTGATGTCACCAGAAAGAATCAGCAAGCATTAACTTCTGCAACTATGCCTACAGAAAATATTTGGAATCAAAGGTATGGTCACATTAATTATCATGATTTATTGTTATTACAAAAAAAAAGTATGGTTGAAGGACTCCCTATGTTGAAGAATGAGTATGGTGCTTGTGACAGTTGTGCATTAGGAAAGATGCATAGAAACAAATTCCCCTCTAATCCTGATAGGAGAAAAAGAGATCTATTAGAACTTGTACACACTAATGTTTGTGGACCAATGCAGACAAGGTCGCTAGGAGGTTCTTATTATATTTTGTTATTTATTGATGACTGCACAAGATACACATGGGTTTATTTCCTTATGAAAAAAAGTGATGTTTTTTAATACTTCAAGGAATTTTAAAACATGGTGGACAAACAAACAAGAAAACCCATCAAAATCATCCACTTAGATAAAGAGGGAGAGTAAAGATTGGGGAACTTCATCAAGTATTGGAAAGATCATGGAATAGTACAACAATTTACAGTACCCCAAACTCCATAGTAGAATGTAGTTGCAGAAAGGAAAAATAGAAATCTAGTGGAGTGTGCATGAAGTATGATGAAATGTAAGAATCTCTCAATTTCCTTTTGGGTTGAGGCCATTAGCACTATTTTTTATTTAATGAATAGAAGTCCAACAAGGTGTCTTGATCATAAAACTCCTTTTGAAGCCTTGTATGATTCTAAACCAACAATTAATAATTTGAGGATATTTGGGTGTAAGGCAATTTGCACATATTCCAAAGGAGAACAGGAAGAAGCTTGATGCTAAAGCTATCAAATGTACTTTTATAGGGTATTGTTCAAAACTTAAAGAATATAAATCGTTTCATCCATCTACTCACAAAGTGTTTGCAAGTAGAGGTGCAATTTTCCAGGAACAGACATAAGGAAACAATGAATACCACAGTCATGAAGGATGGCAGATACTTCTTTAAGATGAGGAGGTTAAAGAAAAGAAACAACAACAGGAAAAGGCACCCAGTGACATGGATACATCTAGCATTGAAGAATAATCTTCACAAAATGGAGAAGAAGTCACCAGCCAATTGAGAATATATTTACGACAAGCTCGTCGAACTGAAAAGTGTAAAGATTATGCCCTCATGAGTAATATTTAAAATGTCATAGAACCCATGAGTTTTAATGAAGCTAATGAACATGAAGAGGGGAGAAAAGCAATGGAGGAAAAATATGACTCTATAATGAAAAAAAAAAAAACTTGGGAATTGACTGAATTGCCCAAAGATAAAAACACACATAGGATGTAAATGTATATACAAACCTAAATTCAAATCCAATGGTAGCATAGATAAATATAAATCCATATTGCTGGAAAAAGGGTATTCACACAAAGAGGGTGTTCATTATGTAGAAACATTTGCTCGAGTAACTAAATTAAACATTATAAGAATGTTAATTGCACTAGCTACAAAATACCATTGGAAACTTCACCAATTATATGTAAAGTCTTCTTTTTTGAATGGTGAGTTAAAGGAGGAGGTTTACCTTACTTAACCAAAGGGGTTTGTGAAAAGTGGTCAAGAAAATTTAGTGTGTAAATTAAAGAAAGCATTGTATGGACTGAAACATGCACCTAGGTCATGGTATGAGAAGATAGATTCATTATTTCTTCAACGAGGTTTTATGAGGAGAAAAATTGATCGAAATCTATATACCAAATTTGATGAAAAGGGGCTTGTTGTATTGATTTCCTTATATGTTGATGATTTAATTATTACAGAAAATTTAGAAAAATTGATTAGTGGAATTAAGAAGAAGATGTCACGGGTATTTGAAATGAAAGATCTTGGTGAGTTACGTTATTGTCTCGGTCTTGAAGTCTATAGAAATGTTGGTCAAAGCTTAGTGTCTCAAGGTAAATATGTCAGAGAAGTACTTAATAAGTTTAAAATGGATCAGTGTAAATTTTCTTATGTTCAAATGTAGTAGAACACAAAATTTTACTGTGATGATGGTTCAAAGGAGGTAAATGATACAATGTATAGACAAATGGTGGGAATCTTGAACTATATCACTACAACCAGATCTCACATAGCATACTTTGTTAGTGTATTAAATTAGTTTATGGAAAAACCTCTAGAAATCCATTGGAATGCACCGAAAGGGGTATTTAGGTATCTCAAAGGCACAACCGATTATGATATTAAATATACTGATTCATTCGATGTTGAGCTAACATGTTACTCAGATTTATACTTGGTTGGAAATCCATATGATCGGAGATCTACTATAGGTTATGCCTTTGGCATTGGTTCTGGAATTGTTTCATGGAGCAATAAGAAGCAACCTACTGTATCTTTGTTATCCATTGAGGCAGAATATAAAGCGTTGTGTGCAACAACTTGTGAAGATGTTTGGTTGAGAGGACTACTTCAAGATGTTGGAGAAGAACAAAGGAAAGCTACGATAATCAAATGTGATAACCAGAGCTCAATCAAGTTGGAAAATAATCCAGTTTATCATTCAAGGACAAAGCATGTTGATACTCAGTTCCATTTTGTTCGAGAAAAGATGTAGTCTAATGACATTGCTTTAATGTATTGTAATACTAGTGAAAATGTTTCTCATATTTTCACTACGCCTCTTGGAAAGATAAAATTTGAACTATTTAGAGAGATATTAGGTGTGGATGTCAATCATTTCTCCATTAAAGGGGAGACTTAGAGATAATGGAGATTAGGTGCGGTGATTAGTTTCCAACCGTTTCTAAACTATATGTCATCATATATAATTCTTCATTGATTAATTTAACGAATCTTGACTCTGCTTCCCCGGCCTCCAAGTATTGTGAGTCGGTTTTACATTATCTCTATTTCTTAAGTTCGGGTATATCCACAAATTCCATAATGTTTTCCCATTCGTATTCCAAGACTGTCAAATGTTCCAAAGATTAGAGTGGGGATTACATACATCTCCCATCGTCTTATAAATAAACAGTTAAACAGTGGAGTACTATGGGAGATCAATTGATGTTGATACATGTCAAGCATTGTATTGTTGCCATTTTGACTTCCATAGGAATCATACCAATTGCCTAGAAGCCATCGTGTTAGATGATCATGACGTATGAAAACAATTCTGGAATATATATCAAACTCCAAAATCAGAAATATCATCTTGGGTCTTCTAATCATCTAATGAGGAAGTATCGCAAGGAAAGCCACAAAGTTTTGTTATATATATGTTATATCAAGATACGAACTTGGTTCAATACACCCTCTCATAATACGACACAATTGTAATTCGGAATACGCTTTAGTACCAAGAGGGAAGAGTTGGGTTTTATTGAATAGGCTTTGATAATCCACACAAAATATTTTACGATTAATCATAATAAAATATTCTTGTAGTACAAGGATATGATGAGAGCATGGGTAAGTTATATCCAATTCAGTGGAGTGATGTTTTAAAGATCCCAACTGCATTATCGCGTTGAGAGATAGTGTTGTTCCATGGAAGAACAAGTGGAAGGACTATTTCCATCTCCACTCAACTCTCTCACTACCACAATGAAAATTACCAGAAGGGAAGTCTTGCAAAGTAATTGAAGGGACTAAGCGAGGTTGAGTTTTGCTGGTGTCCATGTGGTGAAAGGTTTGCTTACTAAGTATGTTGTATTTTATGTCTGATTTTTTCATTGCTAATAAGTTCTTATTATTTTTCTTTTTTTTTTCAGTTCTTGGCTATTTAATGTATGGAGTAACATTTTATATTGAGAAATTAAAAAACATTTAAAAATAATAACTCTAGTCCAAGTCTTCTAAAAAACTTAAAAGCAATCAATGAATCTTAAGAATTGTATGGAAACACCAACTTCAATAAAGATCAAACACTTTTGTTGTTTTAAATTTCATTTTCATTTACTTTTGTTATATATATATATATATATATATATATATATATATATATATATATATATATATATATATATNTTCTCTATTTTTATTAGTTTAATTTTCTCTTTACTTTTATAATTTATATATATATATATATATATATATATATATATATATATATATATATATATTTGTCTCTTTTTATTAGTTTAATTGTCTTTTAACTATGCGTAACACTTGTAAGAAAAACACAAAAATATCAAACAATACTAATATATTTGTTTTCTTTAAACGTTTAATATACTTTTATTTTTATTTAGTTTACTTATTTTAGCTTTTGATAAACTCTTTACTAGTTACAAAGAAAACAAAATACAATATTTTTTTTTTCTAGTTTATATTTTTATTAATGATAATATTTAAAATAAAATAAAAATTTGTATTTCACTTTGTTAGGTTAATATAAATACTAATCAATTTTTAGAGTTTCTCTCTACAGTATTTTTTTTATCTAGTTTATATTTTTTTTAATAACAATATTTAAAATAAAACAAAAAAAAATATTTCACTTTGTTAGGTTAATGTAAATACTAATCAATCTTTAGAGTTTCTCTCTTCACCATTTTCACATTCACTCATCTTTAACTTTATTTTTATATTTTATATAAAAATGATAAAGCCAATAAACATATAAAATTTAATTATGTAATAAAGATTTCAATTCTTTTAATTTTAGTTTTTTTTTTTAAATACTAAACAAATTTTTAGTTTAGTTAGTTTAACTTTTTTTAGTTTTTATAAATTTTATATTAACCTTGTTTTTATGTACATTTCACTTACAAAACTAAAATACAAAATAATATAAGCTGCAAAATACAATAAAAATCAAATATTGCAAAATCATTTCAATAAAGATTCACGCTTGGATTCTTAGTTATAGGATCTAATGTAATTTATTTATGGGGCCTTTAAACATAGTGTAATAATCCTGTTGCTTCTCACTTATTCTCATAGGAGTTTGAGATGTTGGTTTCAAAATTCTCTAGTTTCGGCATCAACAATGATAAGTATTAGTGGGAATGGTACAATGGCCCTTCAAGGAAACCCCCCAGTAGCAACCATTTTCTCGAGCATGACCAACTTACTAGGATACCATGACGGCCACCAAGGTGAAATTAGGAAAAATATATAATTTCCAAGCAAGCGTTCCATAATCAAGAAAGGACTCTTTGCACATGTTAATATGCCTCAAATGTTCAAGTGACACTTACCAGGAGACTGGATTTGTTACCTCATGAAGAGAGACTTGTTTTCTTATGGGGGTCAAACTGGTGTAGTGGACACTTCTCTTATCTCGACAATGAGTGGTGATGTAATGATGAAAAGGAGGGGCTCTATCTACTTAATGTGGACCTGCAGGCCTCAAGACATCATCTTCATAGTTACCCCTAGGCATGTGGGGTAACATCTGGCTCCAACATGGGGACATGTTATAACCGTAGAGCACATGAGAACCTCAACATATTTGGTTGTCTAAGACATGCAATATCACACCCACTTAAACCAACAAAACACTTTAGAAGTATCTGGCGGTGGGTTTTATCCACCACCTATTAGTGAAAATCCAAAACCATACTGAAAATAAATGTTTTCATAACTATGATATGAAAAAAAATATCAATAAAAAAATGCAAACTCTTAATATACATTTGAATGAGAATGCAACATGTATATATGAAAATGCAAGAAAATGCAACTATACTAGCATGGTATGCAATATGCAATTACATATATAAAAATGAGATGAAAATGAAAATGCCTACCCTAATTATGTTAGTTCAAGAAGTCAAGTCTCTTCCCCATGTTGGGGCTTGAGAAGGGTCCCACTAACTAGTAGTGGAAGCCTCCTCCCCAGTAATATGGATAAGTAGTTGGGATCATTGAGAGGCTTTTTCACAATCTTGTAGGGACCTAACTAGAAATTCTGAAACTCCTCTCGTGTGCTTGGTTGGCCCTTTCTTGTATTCCACTCTAAAACAATTTATCCTTGTTTGTAATCTCCCCTCTTAAGCACAAATTCCTATTGTATTACCCTAGTGTATTGTCTTGTGTGAGAGGGGTGGGATATTTTTTTAACAACATCATCTTGGATTGGTTTAATAAACAATTCCTTATCATCTTTCTTCAATATTTTAACAGAGGCAATTTCCTTATGTTTATACTTTTCTAGTTGTTGTTGGTAATCTTCCTTCTTAGGCCAATCTCATACAAAAAAATATTCTTCTTGGGAGAAAGGAAGGTCATCTCGAAAAAAATATGTAAGGTATTCCTTGACTACTTCAGGGGGTTCCTTCATTTCAAAGTCAAGGTCAATCTCCTCAACATGATTCCTTTCCATGCTCATGTTGGGAAAGTGGGAATAAGTACCATCATCCATAGGTATCTCAACATTGGTCAAATCCATCTGTAATGTGACACCCAACATTGCAACAAACATCCTAGACAAGAGCATTCCCCATACATCGGGGGCATATATACAACTATAATGTACCTCAAGAGAAATATCTCGGGATATCGAGTAAGGAATAACTTAATATTATCTGTTACACCATGAGTGGGAATGTCACTAGATTCAATCCAGCATACATTCTTGTAAGGTTCTTTGATCTCCAAATCTAACTTCCTCATCACCTTTAAGAACATGATATTTTCACCCACACCTGAGTCAAGCATACAATTATTTACATGCAATGACATGAACAATCATGGGTGCCCACCATATTGCAGTCTAAAATAATTAGCTTGCAACATTATAGAAGGGTCCATAGGTTCACCTTGTACCTTGAATAGTTTTTCAACCTTCTTTTTCATCGAGGGAATATTATTGATCTTTCAGAGGTACATGTACGTTGATCTTTGCCAAGACACTGTCTACGTCAATATTTAATACTGAGTCATTGGTATTTGGAAAAGTGGGACTAGGAGTAGGTCTACTTTCTGGTGGAGTAGGAATTCCTTGTTGAGGAATCTTAGGGTCACTGGGAGGATCTTGTGAGGAATTTCTTCATCTTGTGTACACTTGTAATTCCTTCTTTCTAACTATGTCCCTTGACTCCTCATTTACGTTGTTTATAGATTGCATCATAGCCCTCCTAACAACTTCTCTTTTTCTTTACTCAAGTTGTTCAGGTTTGATATTGAGCCACACTTGAGGATATATCGTGAAGATATGGTTTGTGCAATCCAAGGAATTAACTTGATTAGGTTCCCTATTATTCCTTGGGAATTCATATTTCCAATCTGAGTCTCAAAAATTCAAGCACCAAGGAATCTCCTCTTGACTTATAACCTTTGGAGGATCTAGAGTATTTGGAACCCTTTGTTCATTTGAAGGCCTAGCTCTCCATTCTTGGCTAGGATTTAGGGGATATACCCTAAAAGGAGGCTTGGAAAATTGTTGTTGTTCCCTTTATAAATTAGAAATTATATTCATCATAAATTTTTGAATTTGGTGAGGTCATTTAAGTCATGTTCTAGTCATGCCCATGAAGCACTAGTGTCTTGAATGGGTTTAACATTGTGTACTATCTTTGGTTTAGTATCAGTCTTGGATCTTGGGGCATAGAAAGGATTGACCCTGCATCATGAAATATTAGCCTCAATTTTTGTAGCCATTTATTTGTCTTCGTGGTTTGTCCTTGGACCCTTGTATTTGAGAAAGTATCCAAAATGTACCTGGAAATATTTGATGTAGAGAAAGAGAAGATAATCTCCATCAGGGTGGTGAATTTTAGGGAATTGTTGAAGCAACTTCTCAAACTTGGAATTAAATTATCTAACAATTTTATTTTCAGAAATCTTGACTGCGATAAGTCGAGTCAACAACATGCTTGGATCCTCTTTAGTTTTCCATATATTGAGAAACGTTTCCTCAAGTTGATCCATAGTATTTATTCTCTTATCAGAGAGACTATCATACCATATCCTAGCGACATTGGTAAGAGTGTACAAGAAAATTTTCATTACTTAATGTTCTCCATAATCACTCACATGATAAAGTTGAAAGAATGCCCAAAATTTACTCATATGTTCTTCAATGGTGGTCAGATCATTACTAGGAAACTTGGGAAACTATTTCTCGTATATTGTAGGAATTTGTTTAGGGTATCCCAGGATAATAGACATATCCAAGGGTTTGAAGATATCAGATGCCCATTTATTTTGAGTGATTTTAGGCAAAGGAAGGTTTCCACCAAACAATATTTTCACTACAGGTGAGTTATGGGGAATTATTGTCTTATAGGTCATATGAGGGTTAGTGTGCCTACTCGAACTTTGTGTAGAAGTTGGATGATCAACCATAGATTGTGAAAGGAAGGTGAGGGAATCAACATCATTGGAGTTTCCAAGTAATCTTTGAGAGATAAGGGCTTCGTGGAAAGTTCACCAAAAGATATTTCATTGAGGAGAATGACTCAATCTTCCCCAACAATAATGTGAAAATGTTATCATAGGATTTGTATTGGTGCAAAGACTAATGAAAACCCCTTAAATATTGTGTAACTACAGAAGATCTTACCACTTTCACCTTAGTAAGAAATTCCCATGTTTTAGTGATGGAAGAGGTCCACCACAAAGAAAGATTCTTCGGTGACCTCAATGGATCAAAGTAGTAAGTAATATAGCCAAGTCTACCACCTATTCTCTCGATCACCTAAAGATTAGTCTAGGTCAAGGTAGTGGATGAATGAATATTTTTGAGTACTTTCATAGAACAAGAACACTTTATAGCATATATTTAATGATTTCCAAGATCAAACATGCAATAAATATGCCTTCATGACACTAGACAATGAAAATTGTAATGGTTGGTACAAGTTTGCAGCAATACACCAGTCTTATAACACCAATATAAATTTGTAACATGAGCAATAAAAAAGGTTAAAATTTCAACAATTAGCCAAACAAATTAAGAATGCATCACATAGAACATTATCCAATTGCTTAAAATAAATTTTGAGCAAGTTAAACAACCTTTAGAAGAGTGTATGCAACAAATAAAGGTGTACTCAGATGGCGTTAGCGAAAATTTTCAATGGAAGAAAGATTACTAGAAAGTTAATGAGTGTTAGTGTTAGTAAAGTTAGTATAGATCTTGAGATATTTGAAAGAGAGTGTTTTTCGATCAATTTCACCATAAGAGACCTATAAAATCAGTTCCTTTGAGGACTATGTATTCTTTACAACAACAAATACAAAATGCTTGAAGATTTAACAAGCAGAAAACAAGAGGTGGGGTTTAAAATATAATATTATAACACATTAGGGACTTAGGGTTTAAACCTTAAAGAGAAGTATTGCTAGAGTGCAAGCATTTTTTTGATCTAGCAAACTTTTCTCCCTTCTGGATGCTTCAACAAAATTAAAATCAAATGTCTAGGGATAAAATACTAAAATGTTAGCACTTTAGGGATTTAGGAGTCTAACCATGGCAAGGATTCCTTTATAGAATTTGGACAAAATTAACCTTGTGAGAGGAGGAAGCACATATGCTCCTCTCTTAGGGTTTCACCAAGAAAGATGTCTAGCATGAAAAAAAAAATTACCATGGAAAATTAATAAGAAAAATATAAAATTGCATAATTTTCACTTAATTCACCAAGATAGCATGAGATAAAACCCTAATTATAAAAATTCCATCCAAAAATGAGAAAAAGAACCCACAAATTGATCCTCCAAGAAAGTTGCATAAGTAGAAGAGCTAGATAGTCGAAGAGAGGGAAAAAATTCTAGACTTGTCTCTCACAAATGGTGAGTAATGATGATCCTGATAAAACGAAATTAGAAGGTCCTCTATTTATATGAGTTCATCTTAACCAATTTGTCCACATAAAATTTTCAACAACAAATTAGAAGAGGACCAACCCATTCATTTTCCTCTACAATATGCCAAATGTGAAATATACATGAAGTAAAACCCTAGAAGGGTGATGTTATTCCCTAAACAGGTGATGTAGGGATGAAAAGTGAGTCATAAAGCCTCAAGAGGAGATCATTGGGCCTCCAAATGCCATGTATCGTGATATCATGTGTAAAAGTGACATGTTATGTGTCTCCTCCTATCAAACCACCTCTATAACCACGTCATTCATCAAACCCTAGCCTCAAGGGATAAAGGGTAATGTCATAGGACTCGAAAGGTCACTTTAAAGTTTAGAAAGGTGACGTAATGTGTGGTTCATCATCCTTCACTCGGAAAGGTCTTGCAAAGAAAAACAAGTATGCCCTCCAAGGATCCACAAGTCATATGAATCATGCCAAGTAATCCATATTTAATAAAAGAACCACCCAAACAAGTGCATTAAATCCCCCCATTTTAAATTAAACAAATTCTGAAAGACCTTATAAACTTTGCCAAATTTGGGTATGGGAGAGATGTCATGGTGACCTATTGGGTAGGAAAATACCCAAGTCAAGGCATGTTCCCCAATAATACCCTCTCTGCATCATGTAATGAGTATGAGGTGCATTGGGTAAATACTCATGGCCATGGCATTCTTGATATATCAAGATCTTATATTGTCTCATTTATGGGTGCCCTTGTTGAGGGTGTGATGCATCCCTTCTTTTTCAATGCAACAGTTTTCAAAGCCCTTTGTATACCTATTTTTTTTTTAAATCCTAGCATTTAATTATATGTGCAATGGAAATAAAGGAGCACCAAAATTCCACTTGAAGTTATCTCACATTGGGTGCTATGTGCACTGGAAATGAAAGAACAATGCAATGTGCTCCCCCTTCAAGCGAGGCACTTTTTTCTTTTAAGTCATGTATTTTTTTCAGAAAAGTGTTTCATGGCTTTCAAGAACTTAGGGTAAGAATCTAGAAGGATGGACTATGGATTTTTATTTTTACAGTGTTAGTTGCAACACCTTTGGGCCTTCATCCCCTTCTTCCCATGAAATGAGGTACAAATCCCTCTTAGAGTCAATGAACCAAAAAAAACAAAATATGAGGAAGCGGAAGGGAAGAAGTCTGGAAAGTGGTAAGTATGAGTGGGAACGATATGATGACCCTTCAAGGAAACCCCCCAGTAGAAAACATTTTCCTGAGGGTGACAAACTTACTAGGATACCATGAAAACCACAAAGGTGAATTAGGAAAAATATATAATTTCCAAGCAAGACTTCTGTAATCAAGAAAAGACTCTTTTCACATGCTAAAATGCCTCAAATGTTAAAGTGACACTTACCATGAGACTAGACTTGTTACGTCATGAAACAAGACATGTTGTATTTTGGGGGCCAAACTAGTGTAGTGGATGTTTCTTTGTTGACGATGCTGAGTGGTGATGTAATCATGAAAACAGGTGGATCTATCTGTATAATGTGGGATTTGACTCTTTGCACTCCATGTCTAGTATCTGTGGGCCTCTATACATTATCTCCTTAGTTACCCCTAGGTATTGGGGTAACATGTTTCTCATTCTATATTTCACAAGAAGATGTTTTTTAACACAATTTATTTATAGGGTTTTCTATTTATATATGGGTGTTTCCTATCCATTGCAATGAAATCACTCATTGCATTGGATCCCAAACCGTCGTATTGTTGTCATTTAAAAAAAAAATGATGTCATGGTGATCGGTACACTTTGTACATAATAAGCACATTGACAAGTATTTATTTGTAAACAACAACACTTCATTTCAATTTGAAATATTATTAAAAAATATTTTTTTGCAGTTAACAGTGCACATTTTACCTAAATACACATCGAGACACATTGTTTGCAAAGCACATCATTGACTTTAAAATGGAAAAATTATTATTTTTATATGGAAACGAGCATTTATTAAATTTTTTCACTCCTTGATAGTGTGTAATAAATAGTAGTTAGGAAGTTATGCTTTTCTTAAATCATAAAGCACCGACTTAATACAAAAAACTGTAATTATTTTTTCAATTTTACAATGAAACTATTATATTGTATTGGTCCATATATGTATGTTTGACACACTGGTGCATTTAAATATTGTTGAAGACCCAATTTGAATTATCTTAATATACCCACTGAGATATTATATATATATATATATATATATATATATATATATATATATATATATATATATATATATATATATATATATATATATATTCACTGAGATTTTGAGAATTCCAAGGGACAAACATGGGGAAAACCAAGACAAGTTGGTAGGGATGTCCAAAAATGTGTAGAAGAAGATGTTAAAATAATTGAACATAATTGTGTCACAAAAGGAGTCATCCGAACTACAATGTGCATCATAGGTACGTAATCCTTTATGTACATCAAATTTAAGTATCGCATGAAATATTAATTTTCAATTGTTTTGTTGTAGAAAAAAAAAACAAAAATAGAATCCATTCAAGAGATAAGACATGACAACGAGAAATAAAAGGGTTGATCACATTTACTTTGTGAGTATTTTCATTTTTTCCCTTTCATAATATTTCATGTTTGTTTTGATCTTTATATTAAAATAATTAATTTACACTTTTCCATGGATGTCTTTTACTAGGTGTTAATATACAAAAGGGAGTCAACCCATGAATTCGTAAACATTGGTTTAAGTATGGGTTGTGAGTATATGTTGAATATTTAAATTTGAATTGAACAATTTGTAAGTAGCTATGTTGCTTAACTTCTCTTGTTTTATAATTGATGAAAAAAACTATAAAACTTTATATCAATTATATCTACTATGATTTGTCATGTCATATTAAACATGCACGAAACAAAGTATGGAATGTAGACATGAGAGGATATTTTGGGAGAATTCATGAAGCATCGCTTCAAAATAATGCATATTTGTTATGAAATACTTGGTTATAAGTTTTATTTTATTTTGTTTATGCAACCATGTATATTCTACTTTATATATACATGTAGATATACTTATTACAATTTATTTCTATGTTGATAGATGGAAGATGAAGGGGAGGAACATAAACAACAAGTCGATCAAGAGAACATTATGTTAACAAATCAAAGTACAATATCACCTACAAATGATGAATAAATGAGGAATGCACGTAGATCGGGCAATGCCAACAGTTCAAATGATGAATGACAATCAATATACTTGCATGTTATTGGAAGTTGTATGTTTTGGAATATTTTCCTCTAAAAATCATGGATTTTGTTTAATGTACTTGTCATGTTGTCCCAATTGCATGAGGACATGTTAAAAATAAGTGTAAAAATTACAAATTGGTTGCAATTTTATTAGTTTATTGGACCTTTACGTTGTCTCCTTTTGTATAAAAATGGGTCTTTTATTCCTATATAATCAAATGAATTTCTTATTTCATTGCATTTTCGAATGTTGTAAAATGGTGCCTTCGTGAATAATTAATATGTGGATGGTTTACATATTGAAAAATAATATATGTTTAATTGGTTGGATAACAGATTAATGTAATCATTATATTGAAATGCAATAACAAAAATATAAAACAATATTAGTATAAAAAAATATTTTATTTTGAAATGATTAATTGAAGTTTTGTAAAAAACAATAAATTAAAATATATACATATGAGTGCACTATACTCTTTTGAACTCATTAAATAGTGTGTGCCATAATATATAATTTGGTGCATTTTGAGGAGTCATACTCACCGACACATATCAATTACAATAATGTAGTGATACGTACTATTGATAAAACACACCATTCCATAAACGATATAACATACAATAATATTTATCATTTCAAAATTGTGAGGTGCTCATGTTTAAAATATATGCCATGGCACTAAAAATAATTACTACCACTGTGTTAAGTTGATTATACACTCCAGGATTCTAAATATTATTTACGCACAAATTCTTTTACTATAGTTTACGAACTAGTGCATACTAAAAATAATGGCGCTAACATCTCACCTCAAATATTCAAAATTTTGCTACCCTTCGTTGCACATGGGAAAATAGATACTAATGCATACTAATTCCAAAAGCACTGGGGCACATGCTATATTAAATGCACTAGGTTTCAAGATACATTTCTCGCACCTGGGATAATCATAACTTAGAGAGACTAGGGTGGAAAAATTCTAAATTGCATCAATTATTCATACAAAATCAATGTGCAACTGGTGCGTAGTAATTATAAGAGCATTGGTGCTCTGCATATGAAAAAACAAGGAGGTACAACTACGTTTTTTTATTATATAAATATCGATGGATTTTTTATTATATTAATGTACTAGATAATTTAATTATGATAACATGTCAGTGTGTGTTTATCAATAGCACAATAGTTCCTTTTGACAAGAAGAACACTTAAAAAGAAAAAGATCCACTGCAACCTTTGTTTGCCCAATTTTTTTTTGTTATATGGAACATCCTCTAAAACGTCCAAAACCAATAGAGGAGGTTGTAGCAGAGGTTTTTTTGAAATTTTGTCAAATTTTTTAACACTAAAACCATCCACTAGAAGCTTTTCTTCTTGTAGTGTGGGAGAGAAAGTTATCTAGGATCTTTTCATCGTGACTTATAAAGAATTGCATTAAATGAGAATAAATTAAAGTGCACCATTAAAGAAGGGAAATTTAGAAATGAAGAAACATAAGCATCACATATGAACTCAAAAAATTGATAACGGAGTTTGTCCCTAGTGGACTACATCTTCGGGTCCTACTCTCAAATGGGTAGGCTCTTTTATTAAATCAGTAAGAGAATTTGTAAAATACATGAATATATCTCATTCCGAAATCAAGTTGCAGAAAATAATGCTTAGATTAGAAAACAAACATCACCATTGGATTTGTGGTGTCGAATTACCCAAAAAATGACTGTCTCGACACTCTGATCCGACTCTGGCACTCCCAGGCCCAAAGGAAATCTTGTCTCAGTTTTCATGCCCTCTGCACCAACAATAAATACAACATCCACCTCGAAATTCATGTCGGATTGTACAGTATGGTCACATGCTATTTTTTTCGCCAGACTCTAGATGAAGCATGTTTTTAAATATTAAATGGGGCAGATATGCCAAGGCACACCCCTTGGTGCATTGGTTAAAGTGGATTTTTAAAGGCTTTGTTCCTAGCAGAAGTTTTGGGGTCGAACTCAGCGTACTCCATTTTTTGTAGTGGTTATGATATGTTTGACTGTGGTTAAACCCATCGCTAAGTTTAGCGGTATGCTTAGTAATGTCACCAATGATTACATAGATTTTGTGTGGTCTGCCAGATTTGGCGGACCTGCCAAATATTTTTTTTAAACAAAATTTATTCACGGCCTAACATTGGGCATTCTCGGGATGCCACATGTCGCCCTCTAGTTGGGACACGTGGTGCCTGTTGATTCACCCACTCACATGCTGACATGACTCACCCTGACACTGTTGTACTGACACATGGTGCTTCCTGGGTGGTGCCATGTGGCATCTCCTGGGGGTGCCACATGGTACTTTCCCATTAGTCCATTTGGACCCATGAAAAATTCCATTGGTGGGTGACACGTGGAATAATGTGGTGCTTCCACATGGCATGTTGATGTCATCATTCATATGAGATGTCAACCTACCATGTCAGTTGTTGACATCAACAGTACAGACGCTAATGTGTCCCGTGCTGACTAGTCCTTGTTGACCGCATCTTTGATCGTAAATATTTTTCAAACCATAAATTTGTTTGACAAGTCGTTTGCGTCGCTAGAAAGCTTGTGATGCGCTCTACGCGTTCATGCAATTTTCACTGAGTTTTGGGAACTTTGAATGTTTTCCCTTTCTCTATATGTTGAAGCCATTCTGAGCGTTCTAAGATTCCTTTGTGAGCTCTGAGTTATTCTTAGCCTTCTCTAGATCCTTTTTGGATCACTCCTTCCCACTAAGAGACTTTTGGACCACCAAAATATTTCATAAATGAACTGGTAAGTGAGGGAAGAGTTCCCTCACTCTGTCCTTCTCAATCCACTTTACTTTGCTTCGATGGGTGCCTTTTAAGACTACTCGAAGATAATGAACATCACCCCTGTGTGAAGTCCTCATCCTCCTGTCTAGGATGATATATTCTTGTAACTCATCCAAGTACTTAGGTGCAAACACATCAACTGATGGAATTGAAACTTCCTCATCTTGATCCACGATCATGGGAGGCTAAAAACGTTTCAAGTTCTCAACATTCACAACTGAGTAAATACACATATAAGGTGGAAGACCTAAACAAAAATCATTGGTACCTCTTTTATCTAATATAGTGAAGGTTTCATAATGAATGGGCTTGATTTTCTTTCCTTCACCCTTCAATCTCTCTTTGTTGATGTGAAGCCATACTCGGTCTCCAACCTGGAACTGATGATCAACCCTATGCTTGTTGTGCAGAGCTTTATACTGTGGTTAACTCTTCTCCAACCGTTCCATGAATTCTTGGTGTATCTGTTAAATCCTATGAATGAAATTGTAGGCTCTGTCCTCTGTGCACTCTTCATTTACATTGGTATCTCTCCCATACATCAAGTCCAAAGGAACCTTTGGTAAGTACCCAAAACATGTCTCAAAAGGTGAACTACATGTGGAGGAATGTAAATCTCAATTGTACGCATGTTGTACATAGGGTATATGTTCATTCCATACCTTGGGATGCTTGTTGTAGTAGCCTCGAAGAAATAGTACCATTATTCGGTTTACCACCTCTATCTGTCTATCGTTCTGTGGATGGAAAGAAGTGCACCTCTTCAATTTGGTGTCCATCATCTTCCACAAGCTAGTCCAAAAGTCCCCAAGGAATCGAGTATCTCGATCCGATATGATAGATGTTGGTAATCCAAAGTGAACCCAAACATGATGAAAGAAGAGATTAATAGTCTGCTCAATAGTGATCTTCTTTTTACAAGGAATCAAGATACACATCTTGTTGAATCTATCCACTACAACATACAAATAATCATGACCCCTTTGGTCATGGGTAAACCCCCTACAGAATCCATGGACATATTTTCCCATGGATGGGATGGGACAGGAAGTGGTGAGTATAGCCCTAGTTTTCTATTAGTGGGCTTACAAGTAGAACACATCACACACCCATTTACATATTTAGTTACAATTGCTTTCATTTGAGGCCAGTAAAAAAACCTTGGTAAATGAGCCATAGTTGTTCCTACCACAAAATCCCCAAATACAAGAGAAGTATGAGCTTTTCGTATTACATGGACTTGTTCACTTGTAGGAATACATAGCTTTCCAATATGGTAAAGTAACTTCCCCTACAGACAATAGTTCTCTGCATGTGCACCAAGGGTTAGCTTCGTATATACTTCTTTCAAATATTCAATGATGATATATTGTTCTATATAGCTATCATGAGATAAAGAAGCATTCTTCAAAATCATAAAAGCAACAATAGGAGGTCTAGAAAGAATATCAACTACCTTGTTACTTGTACCCTTTTTGTATTTGATTACCAAGTGAACCTGTTGTAGAAAACACATCCACCTGTAGTGTCAAGATTGTTGCAATTTGGTCTATTCTTGAAGATACTGTAAGGGTTGGTGATATGTATGTATAATGGTTTCCTTCCCTAACAAGTAGTTCTTCCATTTATTTACACTCTAGACTAATGCATACAACTATTTATCATATGTAGGATAGTTAACAATAGCTTGGT
The DNA here is from genome assembly GCA_009831015.1 of Picea engelmannii. Classification (NCBI taxonomy): domain Eukaryota; kingdom Viridiplantae; phylum Streptophyta; class Pinopsida; order Pinales; family Pinaceae; genus Picea; species Picea engelmannii. The sequence continues at coordinate 58,200 of ML783367.1, read as the reverse complement.
TAAAAATTTTAGAGTGGTAAAAAATAGGCTTACAATATTGCATTAGCACTGCACCCATGGAATATCCAATAGCATCTATCTCAATATCAAAAGGTTGTTGAAGATTTAACAGTGCCAATACTGGTGCGGTACTTATATTTCCCTTCAAAGTGTTGAAAACTTTTTGTTTCTTTCCTTGGCACTGAAAAGTGTTCTTCACACTGGTTAAGGCATGCAAAGGAGCTGCTATGAAGGAGAATTTGGGAATGGATCTCCTCCAATACTGGACTACACCTAAGAAGATTCGAACTTCATTTACACTTTTCATCTCAGGCCAATTTACAATTACATCAATTTTGGAAGAGTCAATTTTCAATTTCTCTCCTCCTACAATATGATCTAAGTATACAAGTGTAGTCTTCCCAAATTCATATTTAGACAATTTTACATACAAATTTTCCCTTTGCAAAGTATCCAATACTTTCTTTACATGCCTCCCATGCTAATCCCATGTCTCTATAAAAACAAGAATGTCGTCTAAATATACAATCACAAAGTCATCTATGAAAGGCCTGAATACATCATTCATCACACACACGAAAGTTCTCAGAGCATTAAAAATCTCAAACGACATAACCAACTGCTCAAACAATCCATGTTTGGTTTTAAAGGTGGTTTTCCATGCACCCTGTTCTGCGACTCTGATTTGACAATATCCACTGCGCAAATCCAACTTAGTGAAATAGACAAAATTCTTTAATTGATCAAGTAAATCATCTATGTGAGGAAGAGGGTATCAATTTTTCATTGTGATTTTATTTAAGGCCCGGTAATAGACACACATTCGCCATGTTCCATCCTTATTTGGCACCATCACGATCAGAGAACCACAAGGAGATGACTGGCCCTGATGACCCCTTGATCCAATAAGTCGTGTACCTACTTATTGATCTATGTCATCTCCATAAATGACATCCTTTACATGCCCAAATTAGGCAAAGGAGAATACTACTAAAGATGTATCTCATGTTGGATTTCTCTTTTAGGAGCTAATCCATCTGGTTCCTGAAAAATATCATCATACTTAGCAACAATATCAATTAATTTCTTTTTGTGAGATGGATCACACCCTTGGAAAGCATCGGATGTCTCGACATCTTTCTCTCTGACGACCATGAGTAAATATCTCTTATTAGTGTTTATGAGTCTTTTCATTTTCCCTTCACTAACAAGTGTTGTATTTACCCTCATGTTGTGAGATCTAATAATATATTCCACTCTTCCCATAGTAAGGTGGTATTTTCTCTCATCTCGAAAGAAGACTGCTTTTCTATCATAAAGATAAGGACTTCCCAACATTATGCCACATATATCAAGTGGTACAACATCCAAATCAACTTCATCAACCAATTTTGAAGCAATATAAAATCTTATCCTACATTGTTTGGTGACACTAAGTTTTTTTTTGTTGCATACCCAACCAAGAGGATAAGGTTTCAGATGTGGTTTCGTTTCAAGACCCATTTTCTTGACAAGTGCTTCAGATATTAAGTTTACTGGGGAATATGGATCAAATAATGTATCTATCTTAGTATGCTTAGATACAACTCTTATGTGAAATAACTCATTCCTCTTTCATTCATCAGCATCAGATTCATCATTGGAACTAGAACTAGCATGAAGAGATTCTTTACCTAGTACTCCAACAGTTGTGATATTTCCTTCATCTCCTGAATCAGAACCAAGATCTTGTTGTACTGTAGCAATGGTATTTGTCTTCCCCTTTCCATTGAACTGTTTCGATTTCTTTTCTGGATGCAGTTTCCAACAATGTTCTTCCTTATGACTTCTCTTCTTGAAATGAGTGCAAGATGGTTTTCCTCCTTCTCTCATCGCTATAGCGATCTTCTTGTCCTTCCTTTTAAACTTCTTAAAAGTCTTATGTTGGAAATTGGAAGGTTTCTTTGTGGGATATTCTTGAACATGTTTCCCCTTGTCCTCTATGTGAGTGGCTTGCACACAAACTTCGTCAAGACTAGTGGGGTTAAACAAAAGAAAATTGTGTTGAATATAAGTGTGAAGTGTGCCAATATACTTCATTAAAGTCTCATAAGAATCTAAAGGAATGTTGAATGTCGAAGCTTTCTTCCTAAATTCTTTTGTGAAACTTTGTACAGTGTGTCCTTTACTTTTCCTTATGGATTTCCATTCCATCATTTCTTTATGTAAATACCCTAATGGATAAAATTGCTTCCTTATCGCTGATTTAAATTTCGACCATGAGGAAAGAAGCTTACCACGGATACTTTTGTCCTAAAGCTTTCTCTCCCACCATACGAGAGTAGTTCCTTCCAAATGAAGAGAAACCAGTTGAACTTTAAATTCCTCTTCATCAATATGTTGGACACGACAATACACTTCAACCTGTTGGATCCAATTATCTAGCTTTTTAGGATTAGCATCTCCATTAAACATAGGTAAATAAAATTTTACATAAAGCTTTAATAATGGTTTCTTAAAAGAGGCCTCATGGATAGAATGAGGCGAATGATGAGAATGCTCAGAGGAAGAAGAACTAGAACTCGAAGGTGAAGATGGAGGCTCGGGAGGATCTCCCCTAGCCCCTTGGTTTACCGAAGCATTATCATCTGCATGTGATTCCTTTTTATTCCCTTTCTTCTTCATCCTCTTCTCGTAATCTACATACATTATCTCGACCATTTCAGACATGCGATAAAAGACCATGTGAAATTGTTTTCTCCTTCTCATCATGCTTGTCTTCTTCTACCATTTTCTTCCCTCTAGATACACGACCAACTTTGGGATTGAAATTCTTTAAAGTTCCTTCACCCTTCTTATTCTTGGCCCTAGTAAGCATTCACCCTCAACAATTCAATTCAAATATGACTTCTCTGATACCAACACGATCCGGGATCTTTTCATTGTGACTTATAAAGAATTGCATTAAATGATAATATATATCAAAGTGCACCATTAAAGAAGGGAAATTTAGAAATGAAGAGACATAAGCATCAGATATGAACACAAAAACTTGATAATGGAGTTCATCCCTGGTGGACTACATCTATGGATCCTTCTCTCAAATGGGTAGGCTCTTTTATTAACTCAGTAAGAGAATTTTATAAATACATGAATATATCTCATTCTAAAATCAAGCTGCAGAAAATAATGCTCAAATCAGAAAACAAACATCACCATTGGATTCGTGCTGTCAAATTACCCAAAAATTATTGTCTCCATGCTCTAATCTGAATCCAGCACTCCTAAGCCCAAATGAAATACTGTCTTGGTTTCCATGCCCTCTGCACCATCAATAATGACAACATCCACCTGAAAATTCGTGTCATATTGTACAGTATGGTTGCGCGCTCTTTCCCCCCCCCCAGGCTCTGGTTGAAACATGTTTTTAAATATTAGACGGGGTGAATATGCCAAGGCACACCCCTTGGCACGTTGGTTAGAGCAGATTTTTAAATGCTTTGTTCCTTGCAGAGGTTCCAGGTTCGAACCCGCCAAACTCCATGTTTGGTAGTGGTTATGATATGCTTAGTCGTGGTCAAAATCATCGCTAAGTTTAACGGTTCACTTAGTAATTATGCCAATGATTAAACGCATTTGGTGTGGTCCAACAGATTTGGTAGACCCGCAATTTTTTTTTTTTTTTTAATTATTCATGAGCAAACATTGGCCATTCTCAGGATGCCACATGTCACCCTCTGGTTGGGTCACATGGCACCTATTTATTCTCCTGCTCACATGTTGACATGGCTCACCCTTTCACCGCCGTACTAACATGTGATGCTTCCTGGTTGGTTCCACGTGGAATCTCCTGGGGGTGCCATGTGGAACTTTCCTATTGATCCATATGGACCCTTGAAAATTCCACAGGTGGGTGAAACGTTTCATCCTATGGTGCTACCACATGGCATGTTGATGTCATCATCCATACGATGATGTCACCCTGCCATGTTAGCTGCTAACATCATGATGACATCAGTAGTATGGACATTGATGTGTCCCCTGCTGAGTGGTCATGGTTGATCGCATCTTTTACCATGAATATATTTCAAACCATAACTTTGTTTGACGAGTCATTTGTACCGTTATAAATCTTGTGACGCGCTCTTCGCGATCATGCCATTTTCACTGAGTTTCGGGAGCTTTGAATTTTTTACATTTCTCTGTCTGTTGAAGCCATTCTAAGTGTTCTGAGTTGCCTCTGTGAGTTATGAGTTATTATTAGCCTTCTCTTGATCCTTTTTGGATCAGAGAGAGAGATAGAAATAGAATGGGGGGAGAGAGAGAGAGGGAGAAAGTGGCAAAGGGGGAAAAGAAAGAGGGAGTGGGAGAGAGAGAACAAGAGTGAGATAGGGGGATAGGGAGTGGTGGGAGAGAGAGAACAAGAGTGAGAAAGGGGGATAGGGAGTGGTGGGAGAAAGATAAAGCGAGGGGGGAGAGAGAGAGAGGGAGGACAGAGAGAGAGAGGGATTTGGAGAGAAGGGAAGAGAGAGAACAAGAGTGAGATAGGGGGATAAGGAGTAGTGGGAGAGAGGGGTATATGTAGGGGATAAAGAGGGGGGGCGGTAAAGAGAGAGTTAGAGGGAGGAGGTGAGAGAGAGGTAAAGAGAGAATGGGGAGGAGAGTGTGGGGATAGAGAGAGGGAGAGAAGAGTATAAAGGGAGAGAGAGTGTATAAGAGAGAGAAAGAGAGTGTGAGAGGGAGAGAAAGGAAGACACAGAGGGGTGGTACAGAGAGATTATTATAGGGAGAGAGAGGGAGGCATAGAGGGGGGTAGAGAGAAATAGTGAGAGGAAGGGGGAAGAGAGAGGGACGGGTGATACATAGAGATAAAGAGATAAAGGGTTGGGAGTGGGGGGAGAGAGAGGAAGCAAGATATAGTGAGAGAGATGGAGGGGGATATAGAGTGAGGGAGGGAGATGGGAAGTTGCAAGAGAGATAGAGAGAGAGAGAGAGATATGGGAGAGAGAGAGAAGGGGATGGAGGGAGAGTTCCAAAAAAATAATAAAGAGGTGTAGAGAGAAAGAGGTGGGAGAGAGAGAGGGGGACATAAAGAGGAGAATAGAGTGAGAGTGATACTGAGACTAAAAATGAGGAGAGAGAGAGGGGGGGTAGTGGGAGGGAGGGGGGGATAGAGAGAGGAGGGAGAAAAATATATGGAGGGAGAGAGAGGGAGATAGTGTTAGATATGAGAGAGAGAGAGAGGGAGGGAGTGTGAGAGAATGGGACAAAGCGAACAAGAATGAGATAGGGGGATAGTGAGTGGTGTGAAAGAGAGATGGGAGGGAGAGAAGAGTGGATAGAGAGATAGAGAAAGGGGAAAGGGGTAGAGACAAAGTGAAAGGAAGGGGGAAAGAGAGAGGGAAGGGAAGTTGAGAGAGGTAATGGTATAAATGGGGCAAAGTGGGGGAGAGAATGGTAGAGAGAGAGAGAGGGGAAGAGAGAAAGGGGTAATAGAGAGAGAGAGATCATGTGAGAGTGTGAGATGGGGAGAGAGGAAGACATAGAAGTGGGGGTAGATATATTGTGTGTGAGAGTGAGAAAGAGAGAGAGGAAGACATAGAGGGAGGTAGAGAGAGAGAGAGAGAGAGTGTGTGTGTGTGTGTGTGTGTGCGAGTTTGCGATGGAGAGAGAGGGAGACAAAGAGGGGGATGGAGAGAGAGAGAGTGGGAGGAATGGGAGGACAAAGAGGGAAGTGAGGGAGACAGAGGTAAATAGAGAAATGAAGGATAATGGGGGGGAGAGAGGGAGGCGGATAAAAAGTGAGAGGGTGAGAGAGGTAGATTTAGGATATCAAGAGAGAGAGAGGAGATAGGTAGATAACCATAAATATAAGAAGAAAGGTTGAGAGTTATATATAGAGAGAGAGGGAGGGGGTAGAAAGAGGAAGGTGGAGGTATAAAGAGGGTCTAAGAGAAAGAGGAGTGGAGAGAGAGGAAGAGAGAAAGAGGGGTAAAGAGAAAGTGAGATTAAGACTGAAAATCAGGAGAGAGAGAGAGGGAGAGGGGAGGTATAGGGGGAGGGAGGGAGGGAGGGAGGGGAAAAGGTTAAAGGGGATATATAGAGAAGAGATATAGTGGGAGGAAGAGGGTGAGAGATAGAGAGAGGGGGGAGGGAAAGAAATATATGGAGGGAGACGATAGAGGGAGAGAGTGGAAGAGAGGGGGGATAGAGAGGGAGTAGGAGATAAGGGAATATATTGAATATGAGTGATATAGGGGGATACAAAGTGGCGAGAGAGAGAGGGGTATATTTGGGGGAGATATATAGGAGAGGAAGAGAAGGGTAGAGAGAGGGATAGAGAGAGAGAGAGGGAAGGGATATAGAGATAGGTAAATAGAGAAATAGAGGAAAGTGGGGGAGAGATATGGAGGGGGATGTAATGAGAAAGATAGGGATGGGGATATAGAGTGAGAGGGAGATAGGGGTAGATGCAAGAGAGAGATGGAAAAGGGAGGGGGAGAGAGAGAATCGAGGGGAAGAGGGTATAGAGGGAGGGAGGAAGAGAGGGGAAGAGGGAGGGGATTTAGGGGATTAATAAATTAGAATAGGAGGTGACTGGATGGGGAAGTTGGATTGATATGGTTGGAAAAAGGGGAGTGGAGAGAAGAAGGGGGGGATAGGTGAGGCAAGGGGAGGTGGGTATGAAGGTCTATTGCAAGAGAGGCAAAGGAAAAGGATGTACATGTTAAGATATTTTTCTGAATGATAGATATGGATACAATGATAGAGTGCATTTTTTACTATGGGTTTGTATAGATAAATATATTTTAATGGATAATAGATATAAATACAATGATTCTTACCATGGTTTTTGCAAAAAAAGTGAGAAGCTATACTAATAATTGATTAAACCACATGCACAAGATGTTTTTAGATTGACTAGAGGTGGGAAAGAGGGGGTTGGGTGAGAGGGATAAAGGGGGATGAGGTGAGATAAGGTGAAGGGTACATGGATAGCAGAGAGAGGGGGAGAAAAGGGGGGAGAAAAATAGAAACAAGGAAACAAACAAAAAAAATACATAGGAGAGTGCATGTTTTCCAGGAACGCATGTGTGTTACTTGAGCATGTGTGTGTTCCTAGAGTACATGCACTTTCTTAGGAGTTCATACATATTAGTTATGTTTTATTTTTTTGGAGGCAAGAATGATAAATTTAGCGTACATGTATGTTGGTTTGGTTGCCTCGTATTTAGGATCGGGATGACAAACCTAGTGGTTTGGTTTGTAAATACTTCAAACCCATACCTCCATTTTTATGAATACCTCTCTACATCTATATTGTTTATTTTATTTTTCTATACACTACACCATCCATTGTACATTAAACTAAAAACACAAATAAATTTTTCTATGCAAATTCCAAATATACAATTTAAAAAAGAAATAATATTGTATAGTATTTTTAATCTATTTTTTTCTTGAGATATATTAGAAAGAAGAAACATACCTCTTTTATTCATTCTATAACTTTTTATCATCTTAACCTTATTAAAATAAGTTATATGCCACACTAGAAGAGATGGATATCTATAATATAAAACAAAATAAAAATAAAAATTTATAATATTAAGACCCTCGTAACTGGAAGACATTGTAATTTCAAAAGCATATTGACTTTCATAATTTTAAAAAATACAAAATTAATATTATAAATTTTGAAAAAATACACTGCACTATAATAATGGGTTCTCTACATTTATACAAATACTTTCAATAAGGTACACAACACTTCCACTAATGGAGACATATGCTTTATATTTTGGTTGAAAAATAACATACCACTTGAAAAATGGGTTCTCTACAAGTATACAAACTGTTTATGTTTTTTTCTTCATAATGTTTCTCATATTTCTATTTCTATTTTATTCTATGTTGTTTGGTATAAATATGTGATGTAATTCACTCCCACCTTTAGAATATTCATATTGATACCTCCATATCATGGTTGCTATAATAGATGGAACTTGTCTTTTTTGAAACATATTATTAATGAATTCAATGCACTAAGTCATTTTTCATTACATCATTAAAAATTAATGCCTCAAATTCCTTTTGAATGTAAAGTTGAAATCAATGTGTCCAATCATTTTATAATGCTTTTTTGTTTATAATATATTAGTACTTTATATAAAGTTGAAAATGGAATATTTTATTTAAAAGAAATATTAAATTATTTTATTTATGGTTAACATTGAAACAATTTTTTTGTTATTAATATTTTTTTAAATTCTACCTACTAACTCCATGTTAAGCACAAAACAATTTACACATCTCCTTTATATTTATACTGACTAGAACATCACATAAATATTTGTATTGACAGAGAGAGAGGGAGAGAGAGAAAGAGGGCCATAGAGTGAGAGTGAGACTCATACTGGCAATGAGGAGAGAGAGAGAGGGGGCGGGGGATAGTGGGAGGAAGGAGAGAAAAATAGATGGAGGGGAAGAGAGGGAGATAGTGGTAGAGGGGAGAGAGAGAGAGGGAGTGTGAGAGAATGTCACGGAGCAAACTAGAATGAGATAGGGGGTTAGGGAGTGGTGGGAAAGAGATATGGGAGGGAGAGAAGGGTTGATAGAGAGATAGAGAGGGGGGAGGGGGTAGAGAAAGAGTGAGAGGAAGGGAGAAAGAGACAAGGAAGGGAGTTTGAGAGAGGTAAATAGAGAAATAGGGAAGAGTGGGGAAAATAACGGTAGAGAGAGAGGGGGGGGGTAATAGAGAGATAGAGAGATCATGTGAGAGTGTGAGAGGAAGAGAGAGGAATACATAGAAGTGGGGGTAGAGAGAGTGTGTGTGATAGTGTGAGAGGAGGATCGAGGAAGATGGAGAGGGTGGTAGAGAGAGAGAGTGGGAGATATTGTGAGAGGGAGAG
>ML783367.1:11571-39688 GCA_009831015.1 Picea engelmannii | reverse complement strand
AAGGGGGAGAGAGAGAGGGAAGGGAGGTAGAGAGAGGTAAAGAGAGAAATGGGGGAGAGATATGGAGGGGGATGAAATGAGTAAGAGAGGTAGTGGGTGATCCAAAATCGGATCTAGGAGCTTGATGGGGCTCAGAAAGGCCTAAAAATAAAAGTTATCAGAATGTCTTCAAAAAAATTGTGTGCATAGGCGTCGTCGATACAAACCCAACGCAACTTGAACGGGTGCAAACAGAGGTTTTATGCTCAAGTTACGACGATATGTTCATTTTTCCAAATAGGCAAAAAAATGCAGACTATACAATCAGTACAGTTCGTACAGTGCCACCTGGAAGCTGACTGTACAGGTCATACGGTCATACAGATGATGTGGCAGACATAGTGGGCATATTTTGGAGGTGACACATGGTAGGCTGACTCAGCATAAGGATGTTGATGTGGATCAACACGGGGACCATTCTGGGAGTGAAACATGTCACCCTTGCAGTGGTGACACATAGCATGTTCATACAGAGACACGTGGAAAGTCCATATATAGACATGTGACATGTATGTATGGCAACATGTGGCAGGGTACGGTGATGACAGGACAAACAGGCGGCAGACAAGTGGACCATTCAACGGTTGACATGCAGCATGATATCGGCAAATGGCAAGGTGCCACATGGCCTAGACGTGGGCTGCCACATGGCACCCTATTACTAGTTCGTGGTTTTGAAAAATTGTTTGGAGCTTACTGGATTCAAACTCTTGACCTCACACTGGGCTAGGGTTTGGCAGGGCTAGGCTAGTCAAGTCGCTCGCACTTTTTTCTTAACTCTATAAGGATTAAACTTATATTTAAGTTTGCATTATGGTGTAGTTGGGGAAGAAAAGGGGTGGGGCCTAGCCCCAGCCCCTGTCGCGATCACATACAACTATCCAATATAATCATTCCTCCATTATTTGCACGCAGATGGTTAAACTTACCAGCCCTCAATTTTGGGGTTTGTCCATATGACTGATGGTTTCACCCTACACTTGGCACTCCAGAGAATGGATAGCACCCAGTCGGTTGAGCTTTCTTGTCGACCAAGGTGCTAGTCCATGGGATTTTCCATCAGGGGATACAATAACTGTTATCACATGGAGCCTTGGGCTTGGGACATATGACAGTCAATGCGTCCAAGTGCCAAACATGCAGATGGGCAGGGTGCCAGGACGTTAGCCCGTGGCCACTTGGGATGCGCCCATATACCTAGGGGCCAGTAATTAAGGAGTTATGTCCAAATAATGTGCAAAAAGTAGTTTTAAAACCATATCTTATGATTTTAAATGGATTTTTAGCCAGATTGAGGGGATTTAATCCATTTTTGGGAGATATTGGGCCCTTTTTGAGTCCAGATCTTGGGGGGAAGTTGGGAGATGGTTACCAACTTCAGATCTATATAAACCAGGCCTTCTTGAGACCATGGGAGGAGATTCATAGTAGGCTTATGCTGAATATTTTCCAAGACAAAGCCATTTTTATGCAGGGAAGTTGTTGAGGAGCGCACCTTTGCGGGCCATTTCTGGGAGCTCCGAACATCCGATTTGAGTGTTGGTTTTTCTGTTGGGTTCTAGAGATCTGGTAGAATAAGACTAGATCATTTTTGTAATAGTTTGGCACTTTTTTGATGTACTTATTGAGATTTGAACATAAATAGGAAAGCCTCACCCACTGGGACAAAGGATCAGAGACGTAGGCAAGATTGTTGATTTCCGTTATCACATTGGTGTTATGGTTTGTTGTTGTTTCATGATTCATTTCATATACATTCATGTTTATATGCCTGTCATGTTTTTTCTATGATTCTTCCTCTTTCATTAAGATTCCTAATTGGTTAATTAACACATGCTTAATAACTCAACCATTGTCGTGTAAAAGATATTTTCGTATCAAGTGGTATCAGAGTTGGTTGATGCTTGGATTTGAGTTTTGCATGCTAACCATGGAAAAGCTACATCGTGGTGAAGGCGAGCTTGTTGAAGATAATCCATTGATTGGATTGAGAAAGAGAACTTCTCAAAGCAAGAAGATGACATCGGAAGAGGGACTTTCTCAGGATGAGAAAGAGTTTCGAAAAACTTCCTTCGCCATGTTGGAGATGATGAAGGTTTTGTATGAGGATTACATGGAATGAAAGAGACCAGTTCTTGGTGAATATTCAAAGGGAAAAGTGAAGACAGAGAGGATCCTCCTCAAATTCCTCCTTCACCACCATCTTCACCTCCTTCTTCTCCTTCTTATTCAAGTTCAAGTTCTAAATCCAATGTAAAGAAACATGTCCATAAACATAAGAATGAAATGCCTTTATTAAAACTTTATGTTAAATTTGAATTACCCATGTATGATGGTGAAGTTAATGCAAAGAGACTTGACAATTGAGTAAGATAGATGGAGGTCTATTGCAGTGTGCAACAGATAAAAGATGAGGCCACTCAAACCAAATTGGCATCATTAAGACTTGTAGGAACAACACTCATCTGGTGGCAAAGTGAGTTGCAAAATGGCACGCAACAAGTGGTTAATGTATTTCCATCATGGAAAAGTTTCATTTCTACACTTAGAAATCAGTTCTATCCTTTGGGTTATAAAGAGAAAGCATTAATTGAATGGAAAGTTTTAAAACCAAGAAAAGGAAAAACAATGCAAGAATACAGAGATGGATTTCGTAAAATGGCATTGATGTTAGGCATTCCATTACATACCCTTATGAAGTATATGGGAGGTTTACCTGCACATATTTGAAATATTGTATTCATGTTTGGACCAACTAATCTTGATGAGGTTTATGTTCAAGAGAAATACATTGAAGCAGGGAAAACAAGTGTTGCTGTATCAGGGGAATCGTCTTCAAGGAAAGACGACAAAAGGAAGTGGCATGGAAAGAAGCCAAATGCAGTGACAAGAAAGGAAGAGGAGCCCTCCTGCAAGAATTGCAAGAAAGAGGGACATGATGAGGACCATTGTTAGAAATTACATCTCGAGAAGAGACCAAAGTAGTTCAAGGAAAAGAAGGGGAGGCAAATAGTTGCAGCAACCACATGACCCACAGACTTGGGATCAGATTCAGGTGATGAATCTAAGGTCTCGTTGGTTGGTACGATAGGTAAAATTGGTGAAGGAATTGATTATAGAACTTGTTTCACATCAGGGTCATCATGCGACACACTATGGTTGGCACATTGATAGATAGTGGATCTCAATATAATTTAATTTCATAGGAATCGGTTAATAAATTGGGATTTAAAACACAGATGCATCATAATCCATACACACTTAAATGGATAAGCAACAATCATCAAATGCACATAACCAAACAATGCACATTAAAATTTGCAATTTCATCTAAGTATGTGGACGAGGTAACATGTGATGTGGTGCCACTAAGTGAATGTGGAATGGTCTTAGGGAGTCCATATTTATATGATCGTAAAGCAATCTTCTACATGACAAAGAATCAATATCAATTAACCAAAGCAGGTCAAGAATATGTGGTTCATGCTCATCATTTAAAGGCGAATAAAACTCTTCAAACAATGGAATAGTTAAGAAAGGAATTATAAGCAAACAACACACCTATAATTGTTTCAAATCAAGTAATATATCTTAAACAAGAACAGGAGATGATTGTAGAATGGAAAATCAATGACACTTTGCTTCAAGATAAGCTTATGTCGTGCAAATATTACAAACATATCAGTTCATTTGAAGTCATATTTTTTATGTTATCATTAGTAATATTGTCTACATGGATGACAGTGGCTTCAGTAAGATGTGATAGAATTCAAATGGCCAACAATATGCTGTCAGTTGTCATGATTGTGTTATAGTTGATCTTGATGAGACAGGTGCACAGGACAAAGTTCAGAGACAGGGAACAAGTTGGGTGGCCTATCCCTAGCTTGATGACTGGTCAGTAACCATTTGGGGACCAAAAGGTCCTTTAGTGGGGAGGTGTGATCCAGAATCAGATCCAGGAGCTTGATGGGGCTTACAAAGGCCTAAAAATCAAAGTTTTCAGAATGTCTTCAAAAAGGATGTGTGAGTAGGCCTCATCTATATGAACCCAATGCAACTTGAACGGCCTCAAATGGACATTGTATGATCAAGTTATGGTGATCTGTTCTTTTTGCCAAACATGCAAAAAAATGTTGTTTGTACAGTCCATACAGTGTCACGTGGAAGCTAATTGTATAGGCCGTATGACCATACATCTGATGTGGTAGGCATAGTTGGTAGCTTTTGGAGGTGACACATGGAAGGCTGATTGGGCGTACAGACGCTAACGTGGATGGATAGGGGGACCAATCCGAGAGTGACATGTCTCACCCTTGCAGTGGTGACACGTGGAACATCCATACAAGAACATGTGGCACATCCGTAAAATGACACGTGGAATGTTCGTAGGGTGACACCTGGCAGGGTACGATGCTGATAGGGAAGACAAGTGGACCATTCAACAGTTGACACACAGCATGGTATCAACAAATGGCGAGGTGCCACGCGGCCCAGACATGGGATGCCACATGGCACCTTGTTACTGGTTCATGGTTTTGCAAAATTGTTTGGAGCTTACTAGATTTGAACGTTTGACCTCCCACCGGGATAGGGTTTGGCAGGGTTGGGCTAGTCAACCTGCCCACACTTGTTTCTTATCTCTATAAGAATTAAACTTATATTTAAGTTTGCGTTATGGTGTGTTTCGGGTGGAAAAGGGTTGGGGCCTAGCCCCATCCCCTGGCGCGATCACATACGACTATCCAATACAATTGTTCCTCCTTTTTTTTCACGCAGATGGTTAAAATTGCCAGCCCTCAGTTTCGGGGTCTGTCCATACAACCGGTGGTTTCACCCTACACTTGGCACTTAAGAGAATGGATAGCACCCGGTCAGTCGAGCTTGCCCGCTGACCAGGGTGCTAGTCCATGGGCTTTTCCATCAGGGGCTACAATAACTATTAGCGTGTGGAGCCTTGGGCTTGGGACATATGACAATCAATGCGACCATGTGCCAAACATCTAGGGGGCTAGCGTGCTAGGAGGTTATCCCATGGCCACTTGGGATGCGCCCATATTCCTAGGGGCCAATAATTAAGGGGTTGCACCAAAATAATGTGTAATAAGTGGTTTTTAAACCATATCTTATGATTTTAAATGGATTTTTAGCCAGATTGAGGGGATCTAATCCATTTTTGGGAGATATTGGGCCCTTTTTGAGGCCATATCTTGGGGGGAAGTTAGGAGATGGTTACCAACTTCAGATCTATATAAACTAGGCCTTCTTAAGACCATGGGAGGAGATTCAGAGCACGTTTATGATGAAGATTTGCCAAGAAAAAACCATTTTTATGCAGGGAAGTTGTTGAGTGTTGTTTGATTTCTGGGAGCTCTGGTCATCCGATTTGAGTGTCGTTTCTTCTGTTGGGTTCTAGAAATCTAGTAGAACAAGACCAGATCAATTTGGTAACCTTTTGGCACTGCTTTGTTGCACTTATTGAGATTTTAACATAAATAAGAAAGCCTCATTCACTGAAACAAAGGCCCAGAGATGTAGGCGAGATTGTCAAACTCCGTTATCACATTAGTGTTATGTTTTGCTGATGTTTCATGCTTTATTTCAGATATGTTCATGTTTATATGGTTGTGATGTTTTTTTCTATGATTCTTCCTCTTTCATTAAGCTTCCTAATTGGTTAATTAACACATGGTTAATAACTCAACCATTGTCATATAAAATATCTTTTCGGGTCAACGGGAAATAGAGTGAGAGGGAGATAGGGGTATACGAAGAAGAGAGAGAGAGAAGAGAGGGGGAGATAGAGTGAGGGATTATAGAGGGAGGGAGAAAGAGAGGGTTAGAGGGAGGGGATTTAGAGGATTAAAAAATTGGGAGAGGATGTGAGTGGAGGGGGATGGTGGATGGATATGGGTGGAAAAGGGGGAGGGGAAAGAAGAGGGGGTATAGGTGAGACAAGGGGAGGTGGGTATGAGGGTCTATTGCAAGAGAGGAAAAGGCGAAGGAGATATATGTTAATCTATTTTTTTGAATGACACATATGAATACAATGATAGAGTGCATTTTTTACTATGGTTTTTTATATATTAATATATTTAATTGGATAATAGATATGAATACAATGAACGATACTATGGTTTTTTCAAAACAAGTGAGAAGTTATACTAATAATTGATTAAAACACATGCACAAGATGTTTTTAGATGGAATAGAGGTGTCCATGAGAGGGTGGGGTGAGAGGGATAAATGGGGAGGAGGTGAGATAAGGTGAAGGGTACATGTGTAGGGGAGAGAAGGGGGTAGAACAAGAGAAAGAATGAGACAAAACAAAAATACATAGGAGTGGGCATGTTTTCGAGGAACACATGTGCGTTCTTTGAGCATTTTTGTATCAACTTAACCATTTTTAAAATAAGTTATATGCTCCACTAGAAGAGATGGAGATCTATAATCTAGAAAAAATAAAATTTGTTTGATAATGTTAAGACCCTCACATATTTTTATCAACTTGACCATTTTTAAAATAAGTTATATGTTGCACTAGAAGAGATGGAGATCTATAATGTAAAATAAAATAAAATTTGTTTGATAATGTTAAGAACCTCACATGTTTTTATCAACTTAACCATTTTTAAAATAAGTTATATGTTTCACTAAAAGAGATGGAGATCTATAATATAAAATAAAATAAATTTTTTTTGATAATGTTAAGACTCCCGTATAATATTATAAATTTTGAAAAAATACACTGCAATATAACAATTATACAAATATTTTCAGTAAGGTACTCAACACTTGCACTAATGGAAACATATGCTTTATATTTTTCTTGAAAAATAACATACCACTAGAACAATGGGTTCTCTACAAGTATACACTTTTTTTCAAGGAAATTGCATAGTTAAGGTACTCAACACTTAATGGAGAAGTATGTCTTATATTTTGGTTGAAAAATAACATATAACATACCACACTCTTATAAAAACTTTAATTTTACATAGTTATTCACAATTTCTATAAATAAAAATTATATCTTAAGAAAGCTAATTCAATTTACTAAGTTTCATCTTTTTAGACCATATCCAAATTCATTGCAAAAGTACCTTGAATAATCTCTCCATTGTTGTTTTTCCATATTTGCATTGCCAATAACTAGTCATGAGAGACCATCATTATCTTACACATGCCCTTCATTATATTTTCTCCTTTAACAATATGTGTTCATATATTTCCATTCAGTATATTGACATTTATTTTTTAACATTGTGGTCATTTTATTTATGTACTCTATTCCTATTCTAATCACATCCATTTTATTTGTTTTTTATTATGTTTCTCATATTTCTATTTGTATTTTATTCTATGTTGTTTGGTATAAATATGCGATGTAATTCACTCCACCTTTATCATATTCATATTGATACCTTCATATCATAGTTGCTTCAATCGAATGTCATTGTACTAAATCATTTTGCATTGCTTCATTAAAAATTAAGACATCAAATTCTTTTTGAAATTAAAGTTGAAATCAATGTGTCAAATCATTTTATAATACTTTGTTATGGATATATTGGTATTTTATATAAAGTTGATAATGGAATATTTTACTTAAAAGAAATATTAAATTATTTTATTTATAGTTGACATAGAAATAGTTTTTTCTTATTAATATTTTTTTAAATTCTACCAACTCACAAAAAAAAAATTACATCTCTACTTTATATTTATATTTATTTGATTAGTCCCCGAGGTGTAGGACAGTAGGTGACGGAGTGTGTTGTTAAGCCACTCCGTGTTGAAAAGTCACAAAAATCCAACCATGTAATCCAACCATGTTAAGGGTTGGTGTGGCTCAGGTCGGGTGCGATCCCTGGGTGATTTTGACGGCGGTGATTTTGACGACTTAGATGCCCCTGAATCACGATTTCTCAAGCCAAAGGTTAATCTCGATGCCAAGAAGATCCAGACCAATTAACAAACAAACAAATATATATATATATATATATATATATATATATATGTTAACTAAAAGATCACATAAATGATTCAACCAATTTTTTTTAAATAAAATATTTTACTTAAAATAGAAATTAAAATATTTTATTTATTATTAACATCAAAATAATTTTTTATTATTAATATTATTTTAAATATTATTTGTTGACTACATACTATACACACAAAAAATTACACATCTTCCTAGTAACCCTAAATGAAATTGTTGGAAAAGAATTATACACTTTCCTCCTACTAAATTATAAAAAGGTAGTCTCTCCAATATAACCACCCTAATTCAATCATAAAAAGGTAGTCTCTCCGATATAACCACCCTAATTCAATCAGTTTGAAAGCCCTAAACTTAACTCTTCTGTGATTGGACGCACACAATGTGAAGTCAAACGTTGAGCTCGCAACGCTTGCGTCCGATGGTCTAACCGCAGCTCCCGCCTAAAAGAGACATTACACAGATGGATGGAGGTCCCTCCATCGACAATGTATCTAGAGACGTCCATGCCTCGATATGAATTTGAATCTGAAAATCAACATGATGAGGAAGCCTCAGCACGGCCTGGTCGAGTCTACCTCCTGACGCTCTACAAAATTTACAGTAATTCGCAATTTACTAAGTGAGAGTAATGGAATCTTAGTACTTGTTCCTGTGATTCCATTGGAAAACAAAACAGCTTTGGAGAGATAAACTTTACATATTCAAGATAAATGAGTTATTGTGCGAAAGCGGTAGATTCGATTGGAAAACAAAGCAGCTTCCCAGCTAAACTTCGATTCAAGATTGAAGTACGTCAATCTGCTCGATCGTTTTCAACAAACAATAAGAGCGATTGGCGCTGGTTATAACTCTGTAGCGACCGTAAATCTCCCGAGGGGGAGAATCAGGACTCGATCCTGCAGCGAATCTGTTGCTTGATGTGGACGCTTTAACATCAGCTTGCAATGAAGAGCCACTGGATCATCATCTCTAAGGGCAAGGAGGAACGACTTTAGTTATGGTACACAGTCTCCATCAAAGAGACGGGGAGCAGTAACCAGTGTACTGAGCAACATTCAATACTTCAACAAGTTGTATATACCGTTATAACCAGTCTATTGAACAACATTGAATACTCCAGCAGGTTGTATATACAATTGGATATTTGATATAATTGGATGTATATACTAAGACGATTCAACAATGTATATACCAACTGCCCCAGTCAAAAGACCACATTCAGTATTCTTGGCGCAAAACGATTCAACCACATATCTCGTTAGGTTCTGACAACAATCGTAACATTACTTTTTGCGATGCGTCATCCCTACAGTGAAGGAGCCCATCTACTTTGTTCAGAAAACCATTAAACCCTGTCATCGGCGTGACAACCCTGTCAAGTCTGGCCTCATAAAAATCTCTGCACGTCAGCACATGAACCTCCGAGAGTACTACACCTTCCAGTACGTGAAACCTTGAAACCGCATGCGCAATGCCTATATAATAAAGAGTTTTCTGCTCCTATATCGAATCAAACGCTTCATTACTATTCGATTCCCCGACACTGATTTTGCTCGCATTCATTATTGAAATGATCTGACGTACCTACTACTGACGATATCATATCGTGTTTACCCATTTTCAATGATCCGTAGATGATGGGTAATTAATTCTGCAGGGAGTGGGTTGGGTTAACTTGGGAGCAATATTATGTTTTTCTGTGGTGGGAGCAATATTTACAATATGTTTTTATGTGGTGTGGTTTTAAATTTTTTTGTTAATTTAAAAGTTTTATAGATTTTTTGAGCATCTGACTTGGTTTAAAATGGGACAAAATAATTAGAATAATATTTTGAAATGCATAGAACATTTATCCATACCAAACTCAAACTACTCTTGAAAATTTTACAGATTTAGATCCATTTATTTAATAATATAATTTTCAAAAATGATGGGTAACCTAATTTTCTAGCTATGGCTGAATTAATTTCGTACTCAGAATTTCCACCGAGAATGACAGCAGTAAAAAATATCATTGGGTGTTTCACAGATTTTTAGCCATGTTCAAATTTTCACCGTGATTTAAGTAAGTAGAGTTTACACTTATTACAATTACATACACCATAACAATATGCAATAATCAGACGCCATGCCTAGACAGCTGAGCACTGATTCTAACTACATAAACCATCAGCAATGAACACATTCCTGTATTGTCTTTTGAAAGTAGGTTAAACATGAAACAAAAATTACCTTTGTTGGAATTATTGGAAGCGTGGTTGAAACCATTCGAGTTAAGGAATCCAGCCAAAACCCAGTTTGGTCTAGCTATTGATTAGAGTGTTATTTGAAAGTTCTGCTATTTTTTTACCAAATGGTAATTATCATAAAACACTCAGTTTCAATTATTTTTGTTAGTGGTCTGTCGATATTAGTATTTACATGAATAGGACTTACCAGTTCTTATATAATAGGAATGCACTGAGTATCCTCCTCTTCTCCTTCCATACATTGTACTTCTACAATCTTCTGCACAAGGTTCTCGGTACTCACTGTGTTGCTCTCTCTTCTCAGCCTCACTCTTCAACTTCTTGTACCTTCTTCCACTGCATAATACCCCAAATTCGTCTTCTCTTTTTTATATGCCTTCCTCGTTTTTCTGCATCCTCAGTCCTTTCCTTCCTTATTCATTTCTTCTCTCCTACCTTCAGACCAGCTCCTAGCCAATCCCAGTTCCCCTATGTGCGCGGAGTCCTTTAACTGTTCGCCATCAAGCATTTATCACACTGAAAAATATTTATCTACATACTCAATTACTTCAATGGACCCTTAAAGAAGTCTTCGTCTATAACACTATATCACTATGCAAAATCGATTGCCAATTCTGTAATATAACCCCCCCAATATAATATCATTTAAAAACAAGGAGAGCTGCCATTAGACAGATTACACACAAACATACAACTGTAATTGTATATTATTATTGAACACAATACATATATATAGCTGGACTTAGATCCAACTAATTCCACTCTTTGAGGGAGAGGTTGAGAGAATATCTCAACTTCCTCCAGCTAACCAAATCCAATCCCTAAACTCTAGTAGTGGGATGGGATTAGGCATTATCTCTAACACCCCCTGTTAATGCCTACATTACATTACATATAATACTTAATCACAATTACAAAAAATTACAACACTTTAACTTTCGTCTGTCCTTCATCAGCTCCTACACCCACTTTGATGCCTCTGGGCTCTTTCTCTTCCTCTTCTTCGAGCTTACCATTCAACTCATTTAAAATGTAAATTCTTCATACCATCATTCATAAACTTGCACAATAGACAATATTGACAAACTCGGTGCAGCGGGGCTTCCATGAGAAAAGTTGTCAAGTAATGAATCATCCTATGGACATACCTCCATCTGTCAGATATTTCTCTTTCAGCTATCAGTCAGTTTGTAGAAAGGCAGTCTAGGTACAGAATGTCTTCAAAAATCAATTATACAAGGTGACTTCCCATCATAAGAACAATTGTTCTTGAAACGGGCTGCCATCTTATATCAAGATACAAGAGTTCCTACTTCCTTTACAACATAAGTAGCACTCACACAAGATCTGAATCCATCATCTTGGCACCTGCAACTTGTTAGAGTAGTCAATTCTAACAATCTTTGCTCTTTACACATTGAGTTGACTAGACTCAATATATTTCAAATTCCAAAATCTCATACAATATTCAATGCATATTCATTGAATTCATAATCTCTCAAACTCACTAAACTGTAACTCGATACTTGCACAACATGCACACACACACACACACACACATATATATATATATATATATATAAGTAGAAAAATAGGTAGACCTTCTACAGCGGCTTCCAACCAAATACTTGCACAACACGCACACACACACACACACACACACACACACATATATATATATATATAAGTAGAAAAATAGGTAGACCTTCTATAGCGGCTTCCAACCAATGTCAATCTGATGTTCTGCACCTAATTTATCCGCAGTAGCTGAATAGAACTGTAATACATGATCTCTCTGATTTTCTGTGGTCTTCAGCATTTGTTTTTGAACATGTGGGCCTTTGGGACAATTCAAAAGATCCATTTCACAACCTTTGAATACATACAAATCCTCACCGTAATCTATGTCTTGTTCACCAAGGCTCTTGTGCACATAAACAATAAGCAAAACCAAATTCTTGAGGGACATACATATTCATATATAAATTGAATGAATAAAAAAGAAAACAACTCATCAACTATGAGTTTCGTGTACTCTCATTTCATTGAAAATTCATTGCTCCAATGATGGCTCTCACTTCTTCAACGATTGCAGCAGACACATCGATGGCTAATGGCTAACTACCTTTTAAGTGCTCCAATGATTCTCCAACACTCCATAGTGGTAGCCATATGCAAGCTCAAAGTCAATTCATGTTGAGCCTTCTTGTGCACCGAATAAAGTCTTTGATCAATTCTTCAAGATCAGTGTATAAAATCAAGCATAATGAATTCAACGAATGACTGTCAAAACAACGGCTGTGTTAAGCAATCAACAACTGCATGCTCCATATAGAGTCTCGACCATAGTCCAGATAGCTTCTGAGAATGGCGGCTTCAAATCAGGCGACTCCTCTCAACCATTGACAAATGCAACTCTCAAATAAAATAGAACCAAGGTAGAAATGAGCGATTTCTCAAACCCTACACAGCTCGCTCATACCAATTTAAAAACAAGGAGAGCTACCATTAGACATATTACACACAAACACACAACTGTAATTGTATATTATTATTGAGCACAATACACACACATATATAGCTGGACTTAGATCCAACTAATTCCACTCTTTGAGGGAGAGGTTGAGAGAATATCTCAACTTCCTTCAGCTAACCAAATCCAATCCCTAAACTCTAGTAGTGGGATTAGGCATTATCTCTAACAATATCCAACCAAAAATCAAATGCTCGGGAAGTATTATTACTTACATAATTCAATTTTCTTACCAACTCACAAGTCCAGTATTTTCCACTAATCTTTCCAACCATTCACTCAAGATAATGGGAAACTTGCTCAAGAATATTTCATGCATCTTGGTATACACATATCTTTGCAACCATTTTTTGTCCTTCATCCAATGGTTTTGATTCTCCTTCCTTGAGAATTCTTGTTCTTTCCCTTCTATCCATTCTGAGATTTCTTTCTTAGTCGGCCTCCAAAGCATTCCCCCAACTACATATTTTGGGTCTGGACAACATAACCATTTATTTGAGTGTGGTTATAAAACTTTAGGTTCAAGTTATCTTAACCAACAAAACCATGTAGACACTGACCATTTCGGCATCACTTGCATGGAAGTGAAATCTCACCTGAGGTATCTATGGGGATTGCATGAACCAAGTTTCTACACTCATGAGAGAATGTGAGGCTATCAATTTATTCATTAAAACCTATCATACAATTATAATGCAATTTACCATATCACTTGATTATTGAACTGTATTGCACAACATAAAATCATCAACAAAGATAAATCTAACCATGCATAACCAAAGTAGAAATGAATAAACACATAAACAAGCATTCAACATGGGATTTCACTTGGTTCACCCAGCTCCGGGATACATACACAATTGTTTTCTTATTTATTATTATTCTTTAAGTAATGGCATGAAGCTTGCACATTGTGCTACAATGGATACACAATATCAATCCCCATCCCACCTAGCCTCTACAATACAAGATTCATGCCCTTCACTCTCCTAATTCTCAGGCACAAGCTCTCTTCCTCTCAATCTCTCTCTGATCATAACAACAATAATCACCAATACCCCTAATCTACCCAACCCATTACATATTTATACAGGATATTAGGGATCAAAACCCTATGATAGCTCATTATGACTCAGTTACAACTCTTTGATCGAGTGACTTTTCCTCCTTTTTCTCCTTCTTTCTCTCCTTGCTTTATATTCTTGGTCTTCTTGATTTTATTGATCTTCTTGATTTTCCGCTAATTTTTCTTTTACTGCACACTTTGACCCTGTATTCTCCCCTTTTCTTTTTAGTTGCACACTTTCTCCATACTTAATATTTTCTTCAAAATAGTATCCAAAACTCCCTATCCAACAACAATCATAGAATATTTTCTTATTCTTATATTGTTTCAATTCACCATTATTGGGGTTTCTACCACATGGTGTGTTTAACATTTGCTAGGTGTTCATGTCGCCTCTTTTCACCATTTTCCATGGTTTTTGTAACTTCCAATAACTAGTTCAACATGAAATATGGGTCAAGATCCTTACTATGTTTCATCAAACCACTTTCAACCACATCATAGAACACATACATGAGCGGATTTGATGATGCAACCTTTACAAGATTTACCTAGAAGGCCCTCTCCTCATGGATTGGTTTATGAAATATCTCCTCCTAATCATTACCAAAGATATGGCCACCACCATGCCCTAAACTTAAGAATAAGAAATATTGAAAGTAAAACAAATTGACCTCATTAATGGCCAATCATACTCTATCTATATATATATATATATATATATATATATATATATATATATATATAGTAATTCAATAAGTTTTGTTTCACCTTCTCACAAACCTATTACATTGATGGCATATCATGTCGCTAAAGGTATTATATGGCATTTTTATCTCGCACAAATTAGTTTGGTCATATGTTGTTGTAATCTAAGGGATTACATAAGGGAGTTATGATGCAGGAGCATCGTCATCAACGTTCATCAATGTAAGTGGAGGACATCTCAGCATCTAGCGTGCACGTTCAAAATGTTTTGGATCCCAAGGAGAGTGTGTCATGTACTGTTTTGAAATAATTGTAATTAACGGATTTTAATGTTTTAGACTTGAGCCATTGCATGTGATCACATGAGATTGTAATTTATTTATTCCTTAAGGGATTGTACAGATTTTGATCATCAACTCGTATCTATTTTGTAAATGATAATTTAATTGTATCAAGCCTTAGTGGTAGAATTATTTAATTAGGATGTGAAAGCACTAGAGTAGTTGACAGGAAGGCTTGAGAATCCCCTCCCTATATAAATATGTGTAGTCTATTCCCAAATGAGGCTGCTGAAGTTTATTGTATTTGTTGATGAACAGTATTGTAATTGTTGTTGGCGTTTATTTATTTTTCTACTGAGAGTTGTTGAAGAATATTGTAATTAGTTTTTGAAGCTTATCTTCTATTTTGTTGAAGAACTCCAAGAACTCTTTGTAAGAATGCTTTTATGAAGGAACATAATAGAGGAGGATTGTTTTGAGATCTCTGCATATGTTTACCTTTGAGTAATTGGGTAATGTCATGTTATTTTCTTTTTGTGTTTTATATGTATGTGTGTGCATTTCATGGTTAATTGAATGAACCTGTAGTGTTATGTAAGTTTCAATTGTTTAACTTTTGAAGTACTCGTGCAAGTGGTGCACAATAGCCACACAAGGAGTGTGAAGGTAGAGTCATTTTCAGACTCAATAACTTAGGAGAGATAACGTGAAATTGTGCAAAGTGAGTGAAAGGAGTACACATATACTCGCCTGAGTGTAAAATCTCAAGAAGAACCGTCCAAGGTGTGCATAGGGTCGACAGTGGACACTTAGTCAAGTGTTGAAGGAGTCTCATGGAAGCAAGCGCAAGGAGTGTGCAGAAGGATTTTCTAAAAATCTTCAAGTTTCAAGTTTTCGGATGAGCGAAAAGTGTGTCCCTAAGCACCAAATCACTTCAAGTGAAAAATATCAAGAGAAATAGTGAACGTAAGTCTTTGAATGGAAGAAACCTTTTCGTTTCAAGCTCGAGTGGAAGAGAATCTTTCGAGGAGGACTAAGATCTTTCCTAGCCGTCAAATCTGGGAAAATAACATTGGTGATAACCCTCGAAGTCCTTCGGACTTCACACAAGCAATGGTTTTCGTGTGAGTGTTGCAGAGGAGACGAGTTTTTTGAGGTCCTACGAACCAGAGTAAATATGGATCGTCCATTTATGAGGACACGTGTCCACAGATCTAGTAGAGTTCGGAAGTCCATTAATTCAGAAGAGTTGAAGTGTGGTTGCAGTGGTGTGTGGAATTCCGGAAGTTCCTAAGCCTGAAATGAATCTTATCTGTTGGCGCAAAGAGTCACATGTCAACAGATCTTGGAGTTTGGAGATCTAGTACTCTTGAGGAATGGAGGTGTCATTATGATTGGCTCGATAAATCTCGAAGGCCCAAAGTAGATATCGATCGTTAGTTTACAAGGACAGGTGGACCGTTGATCACACACTTCGCAAGTTCGCCAGATCAACACTCCATAGGATTTGAGATATTGTGTTGTGGGAGGCTCTGAAGCCCGAAGCATGAAGTGTATATTTACCGTTGATCTGAGGTGAGTGCCAGCTGTTCAGTCTATGAGTTCAAAGTTCACGAGTTCATAGTATTTTCATGTCGGAGCGGGTAAAACTCTCGAAGTACGAACTCCCGAAATACCTATGAAATGTAGATCTTGGCGTATGTTGATATTCGTTGATCCTCACTGTTGTTCGACCAACCGCATGTTCGACGTTCGGGAGGAACATTGTGCGTTATCGTCGGAACTCCCCAAGCCCGGACTTTTGAAGTTCCCTAGTTCCCGCCATTCAAGGGTATTAGCCCAAGGAATTGGTGCGAGGTCACGTGGAATACTCCATTGGAGTATTAGGACCCTCGCTAACATGATTTTTCACATAGGGAAAGGGAATAAGTCCCATGGAACATAGTTTTGAGGGTTCAACAGGAACCCGAGAGCTAATTCAACTCCCTACTATGAATGATCCTAGACCGAGAGGTCACATGAGCCCTAGGAGGTGGTGGGGGTTTGCATCAAGTGGTATGAGAGAATAATTTTTTTCTACAGACAACAGGAAAGAAATGAAGAATACTTGTCAGATATCATCAAATGGTACTGAGAAATAAATTTAGCTCTATGTGAATGAAGACTTGGAATCATGCCTCCAAGAAGACGCATAGATAGACCAATGGACAATGAAGCCATGGAAGAGGATATGAGACAAATTATTGCAAGGTTAGATGCCATGGAGACAACACAAATAAGATCACCTGATGTCGGTGATGTCAGTGAAAGTGAAAATGAATATCTCGAGGCTAAAGAGGTTGCAGGAGAACAAGGAGCAGAGGAGCAACTGCTGAAAGTTGTTGTCAAGATGGGAACCAAAGAAAATATAGAGGTCCTAATGTATGAAGAAAATTTTAAATGTGGAATAATTGCTTGACCGGGTAAGTTCTTTAAAAAATTACTTTGATTATGAAGAGATTGATGATGAGAAGAAGGTGAAGCATATTGTGACAAGGTTGAAGGGAAATGCAGCGTTATGTTGGGACGAATTGCAAGATGACAAAAGATGCAAAGGTAAGTCTAAAATTAAGAATTGGGATAGGATGGTAGCTAAGTTTAAAGCTAATTTCATACCCAAGGACTATCATATCAATCTGTTTAGAAAGATACAAAATCCGAGACAGAAAGGTTTGTTAATGAAAGAGTACACCAAAGAGTTTTACAAGATTAACATAAGAGCGGGACATAGGGAGGATGATGAAGATAAAGTTGCCAGGTACATTAATGGCCTAAGATATGAAATCCAAGATGAGATTAGCATGAAAAAAATGAGAATTTTAGAATATTCTTATCATGTAGCCCTAAAAGCAGAAGAAATTTTGACAAGGAAACAGATTCAATAGAATAGAGGGAAAAGTCCTAGCAAAATTAGAGGAACTGTCAGAGAAAAGTTCCAAAAGCCTAGAGTAGAAGATGGAAGATATCATAGTCAGACAGAAAGAGGAGGAAGTTATATAGGAGGACACTACGGTGGAAGAAACTCTTTTCCAAAAGGAAGAGGACGAGGTAGAGGAGGAGAAGTGAAGTGTTATTCCTATGGAAAAACAAGACATATGTCTTGGGAATGTCCCAAGAGAAAGAATGCAGGAGGTGGAGAAGCTCACATTTCTGAAGCGCGGAAGAAGAATGTGGAAAAAAAAACTAAAGCAGAGGAAACAAAATAAGGAAGATCACTCATGATCAGGAAAGTACGCGTAAATCCAGAGAAAGAGGTGAGAGAACTAGTCCATAGGAACAATTTGTTCAGAACTGCTTGTAAGACCAAAGATAGGGTATGCAAGGTGATCATAGACAGTGGAAGTACTAATAATTTGGTATCCATATAGATGGTGGAAAAGATAAAGTTGGAGACGGTTTCACATATGAATCCATACAAGGTATCGTGGTTGCCGAAGGACATCAAGTCACGATAAGTCGACAATGTGACAATGAGTTTAAGATAGGTGGTTATAATGATGAAGTTCAGTGTGATGTTATACCTATGGATGTTTGTCATGTTCTATTGGGAAGACAGTGGAAATATGATAGGAATGTCATACATGATGGGAAAAATAAAACTTATACCCTTGAGAAGAATGGGTGCAATCATATGTTGTTTCCAATAGAAGATAAAGGAGTCAAAGAGGAAGCTAGTACAAGTATACTTCTCATGAGTGGGAAGGAACTCTTGAAAGAAGTCAAGAAGGAACAGGAAATACAGTTTGTTGTTGTAGGTAAGAGGAGAGCCATCCTCACAAGAACTTATATGAACGATTTTCCTATAGAAATTATGGAGTTATTAGATGATTTTGTTGATATTTTGGTGGATGAGTTACCTCGCTCATTACCTCCCATCAGGAGTATCGGTCATCATATCGACCTTATTCCAAGAGAAACTTTTCCAAATAAAGAAACATACATATTGACCCCTTAAGAGAATGAATAGGTCAAGAATCAAGTCCAAGAGTTGTTGGATAAAGGTTTGATTGGAGAAAATTTGAGCCCATGTGTCATACAAACTGTGTTGATTCCAAACAAGGATGGAGGTTGGAGAATGTGCACAGATTCGAGAGCCATAAAAAACTTAACCATCAGGTATAGATTTCCTTTACCCAGAAAGGATGATTTAATGGATTGCTTGAGTGGAGATAGTTATTTTTATAAGATAGACTTGAAGAGTGGCTATCATCATATCAGGATAAGAGAGGGAGATGAATGGATGACAACATTCAAAACAAGTGAAGGTTTTTATGAGTGGTTGGTTATGTCGTTTGGCTTAATAAATGCCCCAAATAAATTTATGAGGTTGCTGAATGAAGTACTCAAAGATTTTATTGGCAAGTTTGTAATTGTTTACTTGGATGATATCTTAATCTTTAGTAGGACTGAAGAGGAACACTTGAGACATTTGAAGATGGTGTTGACGAGGTTGTAGCAAGAGAAGTTGTTAGTGAATTTGAAGAAATGTTCTTTCATGAGAACATAACTTGTATATTTAAGATTCGTAATCTCTTCAAATGAATTGAAGACGGATCCAGAGAAGGTGAGGGAAATAATAGATTGGACTTCTCAAAGAACTATGTTTGAAGTAAGAAGTTTTCATGGATTGGAAAGTTTTTACAGGAAATTCATCAGGAATTTCAGTAGCATTTGCGCACCTATACTGGACACTATAAAGAAGGAGAATAAATATTTTAATTGGAAAAAAGAGGTTGATAAGGGATTTAGAGTGTTAAAATCCAAGATAACATAAAAACCTATTCTAGTTCTACTAGATTTTAAGAATACATTTAAGGTTAAATGAGATGCTAGTGGAGTAGCCATTGGCGCAGATTTAAGTCTAGACAATAATCCCATTGCTTATTTCAGTGATAAACTGAATGTTGTTAAGAGGAAGTGTTCCACATATGATAAGGAATTTTATGTTGTGATTCAAATCTTCAAAATATGGAGGCATTATCTTATTCCGAAAGAGTTTTTCTTGTATATTGAAAAATAGGCTTTGCAGTTTATAACCAAACAAGAGAAATTGAACCAGAGACATGCCAAATGGGTAGAATTCATGCAGACTTTTACTTTTTTTATGAAGCATATTAGTGGAAGCTCTAATAAAGTTGCATATGCTTTGAGAAGGAGATGTTTGATCTTGCAGGAATTCTGAGTGGAGACATTGGGATTTGAGCACCTCAAGGAGATGTATCAAGAAGATCCATATTTCAAGGAAGCTTATGAAGCATGTGAGGACCCTTTGCTAAGGGACAAAAATCAGTGGATGTAATATTTGATCCAAGAAGGACTATTGTTTAAGGGAAGTCAATTGTGTATCCAGAAATTCTCAATGAGGGATAACTTGTTGAAGGAGAAACATAGTGGAGGATTGGATAGACACTTTAGCCATGATAAAACATATGTGCAGTTGAATTCCTCATAATATTGGCCAGGCATGAGGATTGATGTGAAGAATTTTGTGGATAGATGCAGAATATGCCAATATGCCAAAGGAAAACAACAGAACACTGGATTGTATCAACCATTTCCTATTCCAGACAGGCCATGGGATGCTATAAGTATGGACTTTGTTATGGGATTTCCAAGAACTTAGAGAGGAAATGATTAAATCTTCGTAGTGGTTGACATATTTTAAAATATGGAACATTTCATTTCATGTCACAAAACCAACGATGCTACTCACATAGATAATCTATTTTTCAAGGAAATTGTGACATTACATGGGATTCCAAGGAGCATAGTTTCAGACAAAGGCACTAAATTTTGAGGACACTTTTGGAGAACCTTGTGGAAAAAGATGGGGACAAGTTTTTCTTTGAGTTCAGCATATCATCATGAGACGGATGGAAAGAATGAGGTAGTGAATTTAAGATTAGGGAACCTGTTGAGGAGTTTGTGTTGGGTATGTGCTATATTCTTTTCACAAGTAGTAGTGTCTGAGAGTCTACGCCGGGAACGCAGGGGTTCGGGGCAACGCCCCTGAATTTTATTTTTTTTCGCATCGGGACCACATTTTCGGGACCGCATTATATTTAGGTGGTTTTTCGGCACATGGTTTATTTGCCAATGGTTTTCTATTTCCGGTTAAGGAATTAGGGTTTTGGACTAATCTAGGTCATTGGGTTAGGGTTTTTGATGCCGTTGGCTCCAATATGTATTTTGTATTTTAAACATTGTAACAGAATGAATGAATATAGAATATGCTGGTTTTCCCAGTTTGGGTTTCCACGGGAAAAATCTCTGTGCAATGTTTGTATTTGCCATTGTATCTTTTATGTTCTTTTCTGAATATCTGTTTGCAGTAGATATTGTACAAGGTTAGAATTTACATTTGGTATCAGAGCTTTATTGACTTCAGGGGGATGCCTTTGTGGTTAAGGGTTTGGCTCAAGACTCTGATAAGCCTTGTTACAGTGGGAGATCTGCGGTATTGTTTTTCAGGTGAAAAGAAATGGAAAACAATTCAAAGATGGAGATCAAGAAGTTTGATGGGAAAAACTTTGAGTTGTGGAAGCTCAAGATGGAAGATATTTTGGTGGATAGAGATTAGTGGATCGCGGTAGATCCAGGTACTGCACCTACAGGAACTTCTGTAGATGACTGGAAAAAGATGGATTAGAAGGCAAAGAGCACAATCCGACTGTGTCTCTGTGATTCAGTATTACTGAATGTGTCAGAGGAAGCTACAACCAAGGATTTATGGGAAAAGTTGGGGAAGTTGTATCAGTCTAAGTCCCTAGTAAATAAACTATTCCTGAGAAAGAAGTTGTATAAATTGAGGATGAGAGATGGAGACTCGGTGGTAGAGCATTTGAACGCCTTCAATACTGTGGTAAGTCAGTTAGTATCTGTTGAGATTAAAATTTCAGATGAAGATAAATGTATCAGTTTGGTGTGTTCTTTACCAGACTCATGGGATAGTCTGGTTGTGGCCATAGGTAGTAATACAACTTATTTGAAGTTTGAAGAAGTGGTCTCATCCTTGTTGTTGGAGGAGATGAGATGAAATAATATGGAAGGACATAGCACATACGCATTATTTGCAAGAGGACGTTCCCAGGAAACAAATAGATCTAATTTCTCAAGTGGGAGATCTAAGTCTAAGGGTAGATCTAAATCTCCTAGAAAGTTTGTAAAGGTATGTTGGAGGTGTGGAAAAGAAGGGCACTACAAGAAGCAGTGTAGATCCAAAGTTGAGAAAAAGAAGGGATCTGAATAATCTTCTTCTATAGAAGAAAAGACCTCCAAGGAATAAGGAGGCGATGTGTATTTGGCCTCTTCAAGAACACATGCAGATCATGAGGCATGGTTGATTGAATCTGGTGCATATTTTCATATGACTCCCCACAAGGAGTGGTTCTGCGAATATGAAAAGTATGATGGAGGTAATTTTTTCCTTGGTAATGATTCAACAACCAAAATCATAGGAAGAGGAAGGGTCAAGTTGAGACTCATAGATGGAAGGATTAGAAAACTGCCTGGTGTTCTACCCATCCCAAGTATGGCCAGAAATTTGATTTTTGTAAGCAAAATGGAAGATGCAAGGGTAAAAACAATTTTTGAAGAGGGAACTTGCAGGATGGTTCGATGAGAAATGGTGTTGATGAAGGGATTTCGGTTTGGAACTCTGTATAAGCTGCTAGGAAGCACTATTAGTGATGGGTGTAATAGATCCATTGTTCCTGATATTGAAGTTGAAGAAGAAATAACTCCTACAGTCTCTGGAGAAAAGGTTATGTTGTGGCATCAAAGACTGGGGCATATCGGAGAGAAGGGTGTTCGACTACTACACGGTAAAGGTATGGTTGAAGGTATGTCTAACTACTCTATGAACATTGTCTATATGGGAAGTAGAATCGGGTAAGATTCCCCTCCGGTGCAACGAGGGAAGAAGGAATTTTACAACTAGTTCACAGTAATGTTTTTGGATTTGTGTTGGTCCCATCATTGGGAAAATCTGTGTACTATGTCTCATTTATAGATGACTTCTCGAGGAAAACTTGGATATATTTCCTCAGGAATAAATCTGAAGTCTTTGATAGGTTTAAATAGTTTAAAGCTCTTGTTGAGAATCAAACAGAGAAACAAATTAAGGTGTTGAGCACAGATAATGGTGGAGAGTTCTGCGGGAATGAATTTGAAGAATTTTGTAAGAAGTGTGGTATAGCAAGGAAGAAGACTACTCCATATACACCTCAGAAAAATGGAGTTGCAGAAAGGATGAATAGGAGGCTGATGGAAAAAGCAAGGTGCATGCTCAGTGGTGTCGAGATAGGGCAAGAATTCTGGGTAAAGGAAATGGGTACTGCATTTTATCTGGTCAACAGATCACCCTCATCAACATTGAATGACAAGACTCCACAAGAGGTATGGACTAGTAAGAAACCTTCTCTCACACATCTTAAGGTATTTGGCTGTGATGCATATGTTCATGTTCGAAAGGAAAACATGAGTAAGCTGGATAAGAAGGCTGAAAAATGTATCTTTATTGGATATAAAGATGGTCTCAAAGGTTATAAGATTTGGAACCTAGAAACTAAGAAGGTAGTGTATAGCTGATATGTGGTATTTAGAGAAATAAAGGATGTTGTTAAACAGGAAGTCCTACCAAGTAAGGAAGAACCAAAGAATATAGAGTTTGATTTAATGGATGATGAATCAGACTCTACAGAAGAACATGAATAAAAAAAAGAAGATCCTCATACTCCAGTATTGAGCAGATCAGATTGAGAAAGAAGGCTACCAGAAAGGTATAGTCCATCTGATTTCTGTTCAAATTTTTCTTTGTCTATTACTGATGATGATCTTAGAACTGTCAGGGAGGTAGTGGATTCATAGGATCAAAATCTAAGGAAAAGGGCCATGGAAGAAGAAATGGCATCTTTGGATAAGAATGAGGCTTGGGATCTAGTGGAGTTGCCAATTGGAAGAAAACCCATTGGCAACAAATGGGTATTTAAAAAGAAGCTGAATGAAGAAGGAAAAGTGGAGAAACACAAAGCTTGGTTAGTAGCAAAGGGTTATTCCCAGGTTGAGGGAATTGATTTTGGTGAGATTTTTTCTCCTGTTGCCAAGTTAACCTCCATAAGATTTATTTTATCTATTGCTTTTGCATTTGATTTTGAAATAGAACAAATGGATGTGAAGACAACATTCCTACATGGGGATCTAGAAGAAGAAATCTATATGAAGAAACCAAAAGGGTATGTTGTGAAGGGAAAGAAGGAGCTGGTATGGAAGCTAAAAAATTCCCTGTATGGTTTAAAACAATCACCAAGGATGTGGTATAAAAAATTTGATACCTATATGATGGGACTTGGATTCACAAGAAGCAAAGAGGATCACTATGTGTATTTTAAATTAATTGGTGATCATTTGATTTATTTGGTCTTGTATGTGGATGACATGTTGTTGATAGGAAACAACAAGGAGATTATCTAGGATGTGAAAACTCAGTTGTCCTCTAAATTTGGCATGAAGGATCTCGATGTTTCAAATTTCATTTTGGGAATGGAAATTAAAAGAGATCGGAAAAGGAGGAAACTCTGGTTAAATCAGAGAAAATATGTCGAGACAATATTGTAGAGGTTTAATATGCAGGAATGCAAACCGGTCAAGGTTCCTATTCATGTTGGTGTAAAGTTATCTATGGATCAGTGTCCCAAGACACATGAATAAGAGGAGGACATGTCTCATGTTCCATATGCCAGTGAAGTTGGTAGTTTGATGTATGCAATGGTTTGTACTAGACCGGACATTGCACATGCAGTGGGAGTTTTGAGCAAGTATATGTCAAAACTAGGGAAGGAGCATTGAACGACAATAAAAAGGTTTTTCAGGTATTTGCGCGACACTGCTAGCTATGGATTGTGCTATGAAGGAAGACTGGGATTGGACAGAGTGGTGGATATACATGGATTTGTGGATGCATACTGGGTAGGAGATCTGGATCGTATGAAATCTACAAGTGGGTATGTATTTAACCTGTTTGGAGGAGCAATAAGCTAGATGAGCAAAAGATAGGTTGTAGTGGCACTTTCAACTACAGAAGCTGAATACATGGCAACCACTCATGCAAGTAAGGAAGAAATATGGTTACAAAGATTGTGTTAAGGTATTGGGTTGGTACAACAAGCTATAAGAATAGATTGTGACAGTCATAGTGCAATTGTTCTGGCAAAGAACCCAACTCATCATTCAAAGACAAAACATATTGATATTCAATATCGCTTTCTGAGAGACATGGTTGAAGAAAAGAGAGTATTGTTGATGAAGGTGGAGACTTTGAAGAATGTTGCAGATTCATTAACAAAATATGTGAGCACTGAGAAGTTCTCTTGGTGTAGAGGATCCATGGGCATTGCTGCCCTGGATTGTTAACTATGTAACCCTATAAACCCCTGTGTGCAAAGAAAACAACAAGTGGGAGAATGTTGGGTATGTGTTATATTCTTTGCACGAGTAGTAGTGTCTGAGTGTATGTGTTGGGCGCACAAGGGGGTTAGAGGGGAGCGGAGCCCCCCGCGCGAGGTTTCGGGGGCAGCGCCCCAGATTTTTTTTTTTTTCGCATCGGGACCACATTTTCGGGACCACATTATATTTAGGTGGTTTTTTGGCACATGGTTTCTTTGCCGATGGTTTTCTATTTCCGGTTAAGGAATTAGGGTTTTGGACTAATCCAGGTCATTGGGTTAGGGTTTTGGATGCCACTGGCTCCTATATGTATTTTGTATTGTAAACATTGTAACACAATAAATGAATATAAAATATGTTGCTTTTCCCGGTTTGGGTTTCCAGGGGAAAAATCTCTGTGTAATGTTTGTATTTTCCATTGTATCTTTTTTGTTCTTTTCTGAATATCTGTTTGTAGTAGATATTGTACAAGGTTAGAATTTATAGTTTGGCCATTCAACATAACAACCAGTGGGATCAAATTATGCCCCAATTAGAGTATGTGTATAATAACTCACTAAATAGGAACACTGGTAAGATCCCATTCCAGATAGCATATGGGATACATCCAAGAGGAATTTCAAAGTTAAGATATTTGAGATGAGATGAGTTCTGAAGCATAGGAGCAGAGGACCTTGTTATAGAAATACAGAAGTTGCATGATCAGATCAAGGGACAGCCTCAGAATAGAAGACAAAAATACAAAAGAAGGATAGACTAGATAAGAAGAGAGGTAAATTTTAAGATTGGAGATCATTTTTTAGCACCTCTCGGGAAGGAGAGTTTCCCAAAAGTGCTATAGAGGGAAAACCCCCCTACGGACAACACCAGGGTTCTAAAGTGCAGAAAGAGCTAACCGTCTAAAGTCTCCTACTTTTAACAACTATTCTGTCACTACCCCACAATCATACATAAAAGACAAAGTATAGGGATCTCGTAGGCATACCTTAAACTCCGCGTCCGGTGTCGATCCCTTTGTGCTCAATTATTTCTCAACTGTAGATATCCTCCAAAGGCCAACCTGCATTCACCAAAAGACAAACAAGAAACTAAAATCATGCATTCTATATATGGATTAGTGGATTAGGCATCATAAAAAAAAATGTAAACAAATCGTAAATATTTAAGACATCATTTGGCGGGACGAAAAATGTATTTCTTTATATTAATCTCACAAAATTCATTTACAATATGAGACCGACAAATGATCCTCGAACTCAGTCCTGGGCTCCTCTTCACCATGCACCAGCTACTTCCACGTATTCTTCTCCTCTTCAGTTCTCTTTAGGGAAATGGCAAGGGTTCACAATGGAGGAAAAAAAGGAATTCTAGCTCAAACTCACAATGTGGATGCAAAATATTGGGGAAAAGGGGGCATAATGAAATGGGTAGAGTTTCTATGTTCTTGTGCTTCCCTTTGGAATGGGACCCCAACACCTTCTTTTATAGGCCAAAAATATAGCAATGGTTGGGGTGACTGGCTATGGGCGGTCAAATGGTTAGGTAATGGCCTGAAAACCCATATCCCTTTGCAATTTTCATTTTTATCTCTTTTTGTGAGTGTACGCAGGCTGTAGTGGTGCAACAAGCATGTGTACGTGGGAAGTAGTAGTGCAGGGCACATACACCTTCAAAAGAATGTTTTTTTAGAAGAGTTGTTCAGTGATGGCTTGGCAAAGATAGTAAGTAAGATGGCCTGATGCCAGGTATGCATGTATGGTACAATTTAGGGTTATAATAGATGCCCCCTATTGTGTGAGGTCAGAAGAGCATCTGATGGATGAAATACAATACAAATATTCACCAACGTATGAAGCGAATGTGCCCAGGGACCAAAGTTCAGGAAGTGTCATCTGCAAAATAACAATTTGTCTCGCCGAGGTGGGCATACCCATGCTCGGGATGAAATAAAATCATGGTTGTCAATCAAATACACTGCAGATCCATGTCATATAACTATATAAAGTGTAGTAGCGAGTAATACACATCAGATCTTGTTGGCTTTCGGAAGTCACTCCTGGATTTCTAGCAGGAGCAGAGCCCGAAGCCCATCAGATTTAATGTCACGGTTTGTTTTAAAGGGTGATCAAATGGAGGGAAACTCAAAACAGCCCCGTATCAACTCAGAAACCAGACCAGGCATGCATGAAAGAGTGAGGTCCTGATAAACTCCAAACAGTGAGTCGTAGTAAAGGTGAATAGGTGGAAGATTTACGCAAGAAGAGCGCAATGATCTATTACAGACATCAGGTATGCAACAGATTGAAGAAGAAACGCATTCGAAAGCAAAATCCTTTTACATCCAAATACAGATAACCAGAGGGCACGACAACGCCACAACAAATCCTTTATTGCAACAAGTTGCACTACTGTGAATCCTTGGGCAAAAGATGGAACAAAGATGGAAAAGAGGGAGAACTGTTTGTTATAAACCAAGAAATCTCAAGCACAGAGGCATAACTAGGAAACCAGAGTATTTGCTGAAACTTTATAGTTGGGAGCTTCGCTCTACCATCGATAGATACAAAAATGGCAAAAGGCCTACATATACTCTAAATAACATAGCGGTGGAACCAAGAAACTGCATTGAAGGCTTTGCGTCTGCATGGCTTCTGACAACACGGAGCTGCGATCTTTGAATGGTCGTGCAACTTATGGCAGACGCGATCAGTTTTCTGACAGTTTATTCGGCGAATCGACGTGCTTTTAATC